>LWCB01007962.1:0-31601 GCA_001630525.1 Coelastrella sp. M60 | reverse complement strand
TTACTACTGTCCAACCATACTGAAGCTCTTAGACATAGTGACTTCCTCACTACTGATCACATGGCTAAGGCAAAGTTAGCCAAAACAAGTTGTTTACATGACTCCACCACCAACACCATATCCAGTCTGGGCTCCAACATCCCATCCTGTTTTGTGAAAGCCTGTTCACAACTGTCCCTTCAAGGGCCTTGCAGCACAGGCAAGGAAACTGTGCTGTAACACAATCACTGCTGCTGACTGCTCATTTGCTTGCAACTCGACTAGTGGCACCGACACTGAGAACAGATGAACAAGAAGCTCACGCCATTACACCTGACATGGTGCTACTGATGCTATGCTACCTGGCTTGTAATCTTCTTGGCACTTCTTGGCAGCTGTTTCTATCGTGGCCAGCTTAGCTACTCTGTTTGCCCCAGCGCAACTGGACCTATCAGAAAATACCAAAATGCCCACAACGCAACACAGGTATGGATGGCAGTCAGTGACTCTGCCCTTGCTCAGAATTGCTCATACCCCTACCGGTGGCAATTGACCATCCGCTACAGTAGCTCCCAGCTACATTGCAATAGCCCCAGACTCCTTGCAGCAACACGTTTGTGTGTGGGACTCGGATATCGGATATAGTGGTGTTATGACTTGCATCGTGTGCAGGTTGTGGATGGATCAACATATGATTTGGTGCCAAAACTCCTCCAGAAGAATTGCAGCACCTCCTCACACCAGCACCGCTAGCAGATAGTACAAGGCCTTGTGTCTGGAAAGTCTAGTTACTACGTTCCACTTGCTCAGACTGGTTTTCTTCTTGCTGTGATCATAGCCCAACTACCTTCACCTCTAATGTTGAATTCTTCAAAGTATGGCGCATAGCAATTGACAACATCAGGAGCCTGCAAACACCAAGACACACAAGTAGTGTACCCTCCATTTTGTCTGGAGGGGAAGGTGAAACTGCTTCCAAGGAAGCTGAACAGCAGAACCACCAGTCGCAAGCACCACAACCTCGCATCATAACCCAGTACACTTCAGCTCTTGAGTCATGTACATGAGCTATCATAGAAAAAAGACCATACAGTACTGAGCAGCAAGGGCATGCGCAGACGAAAGCCATCAGGCATGTGCCATCATTGTCTGCTGTGTTGTATGATGAGATCTGAAGGCATGTCAAGCATTGCAACAGATGATTTGAAGCACACCAGCACACAAGAACAAAGCACTGAACAGATTACTGCCACTCATCATCCCTGTCCCTTACCTGTTCGAGAAGGATACCAGACAGCACCAATCTTGCACCTGGGCTGCAGTACTTGGTCAATCTGGGCTGCAGGTCTATCAATGGCCCTCGCAGTATGTTGGCAACTACTAGGTCATACTGTCGTGGCATGTTGCTTGACAACTGCAGCCGCAAGGCAAGCAGAGCAGCAGAACACGATCAGAACGCTGTACAGGCAGACAGCAGCATGCATGTATGCAAGAGATGAGCCCCAGCTCTACTTGGCAGCAGATGAAAAGCAGTAACCAAAACATGCTCCTGAACCAGCGTCAATGAAGGCGTTGAAGAACATCTTCAGCCACCACAGAAGATCTGAGAACAAACAAGTCGCTTGCAGTTCGACCATACATGTGCGCGAAACAACACACCTACTTGATCTTTGATTAATATCAGCATACAGCTGTTGCATGTGAATCATTTTACTGTATGACCAGCACAGTCTGTCTCTCAAGTCTCACCTGCTCTACTGGATCTGGATCATTCAGTTGAGCTCCACACTTCAACACTGTGAACTTCTCTGACAGTCCATTTAGCAAGGCATTTGCTTGCGCTGCTCTGACGGCCAGTGGATCAGTATCAGTCCCAACAGCACTGACAGCGCCAAGGAGCAACCCAGCTGCAGAACATAACAAGCACCGTGCTTAGTAGGAATATAGAGATACAACACCATAAGAAACAGTTTGCAAATGTATTGACACCATAGCAATGGCGCTAGATTTTGCACAGCTGGACCTGATTCAACTTACAGTATACCAGGAAGAACATACCACCAAAAGGAAGAGTCTTCAAAGCTGTAGTAGCGATAAGTGGTAACATAGCGAGTAACAAAGGCGGTATGAAATACTTAGGTCATAATGGCTTTGTTTGTGGAAGCCATACTCACCTAGAGCCAAGACTCCAGAACCTGTGCCATAGTCCATGATGGAGCAGCCAGAGAGATCATCAAGAGACGCCAGATACTGCAAACACAACTTGGTGGTTGGATGCTCTCCTGCAAATCACAACAGCAGCTGCAAAAACCTCAGTGTAAATGCTGTACAAGATCATATGTTGCACATTGCACACTGCAAGTTGCTGGATGCTTGTGCCAAATGCAGCTGCACCCAGCCAAGAGGACGCCCCGATAAGCTGTACATTGAAACAAGCATAGCGTTCACCGCATTGCTCATTCATTTGACTGCTACAGCAGCTGCTCATCAGTATGCAGCAGGGCATGTGTTGCCCTGGTATGCCCAGTCTACAGCCATCTACCTGTTCCGAAGGCTACTCCTGGTGTGAGTCTGATGTTTATTGCTGATGCATCTGCGGGTTCACTCCATTCAGGGACAATGTACAGACCTTTGCACACCTGTAGTCAACACAGCTTGTCAGAAACTACAACAACAGATTGCAACTGATATTATGACTGCTTTGCAGCAGCCATCAAGTTGCCACGCACCTGCTGCACATTGAATGCTCGCCTCATGCTGTGCACATTGCAAGTTAGTGTTGACTTGCTGGTGTATATGTCAAAATGATGTAGCACACTGCCAATCTGGGTAGAAAGAGCCTGGACTGCATTGCATCTGTAGTTTATACACATGGTTGGTACAAACTTCATATGATAGGGACAGCCAGAGCAACTTGTCTGTCATGACATACCTGTACTGGAACATAGCTTGCTTTGATCTGTTCAACCCACTGTTGATCTACAACGTGTTCTGAGGTGTATGTCAGGTCAGGAAGCTCCAGAATATCCCTGGCTGCTTGAACAGAAGCCTCAACATCATGCTGCAGCAGCAGCAGCACTGCACATGGTTATGTATGAGCCTTGCTGCTGGAGTGACTTGAGCATGCAAGGAAGCAGTCAAAGCAGAACTATCTGAAGAGAAACGGTTGCTGATTTATATTGCTGGACTTAACAAAATGCTTTGGTAATACCACACAAACTCCACTGGCAAAACTCAGGACAAGAAGTAGATGATAGGTTTTGTGTCAATTTCAGCTTCAAGGGTTTGAAGCAGAGATTGACACAAAACCCAACATCTGCTACTTGTCCTGACTGTTGGACAGTGTTGAAGACAATGATACAGACCAGACAGGTGGCAAAAACCAGTCGATCTGTAGAAGGCCGAAGGTTGCCATACCTCCAACGGGAAGTGTACCAGAACTTGGCAATTGTCCCACAACTCAGCATCAGCACCAAACTTCTCTTGTTCAGCTTCACCGTCATTTCTGGCTTCTTCAATCACCACAGATTGAGCACCAAAGCCCAACAAACAGTCAGACAGCTGCTCGGCTTGATCCCCTGTCATAGCGGGGAATGTGACCTTGATGCTGCTTGGCAATTCAGTGGTGCCGCTGCTGTTGCTGCACAAGCAAGACAATAAGCAGGTGTACGTTATTAGGTGGTTGGTTGGAGCTGCTTTTTTCTCCAAAAGCCTTCTGTGAGGTATGCTGAAAACTTATTTGATGTGGTTGGGCTTGCATCTTTGAGTCTGATGAAAAGGATCTCTGGTGTTTGGTTCCTCATCAGAGTCAGGCAGTAGCTGCAGATCTCCTGGCACTGGCGTTTGGTTGATTTGTCTGCTGCAACTCATGGATGACACATGAATGCAACTGACAATGACAGCTGCGATCGTGCAGTATCACGGTTTATCTAGGTGCCACGCGACAATACTACAGATCAGTGACCATTCACCTGACTGCTGCTGAGAAAGCTGCAATGCCAGCTGGGCTGACTCCGGCTTGCATCATGGCACCTGAGCAGCCCAGCACTGTGCGGGTCACTTGTTCCGGTATGCTGCTACTGCGGCTGCTGTAGCTCCTCACACAAGTTACACGGCTCTTGTGACCGGTGTTGTGGGTGCTTTGTAGTGAGCTTGCCTGCGCTGCTGAACTGCTCAGACACCTGCAGCTGCTGTACTGCTGCAAACTTTGACAATGCGTGTTCAAACGTCTCATGGAAGTGGCGGAGAGAGGCGTTGTGTCAGAAAGATTGTTTAAAATGTTGACGACCCGATGCGCAGCTCTCAAATGCTCACAGCCAGCCCAAGCAGTACGCGGCTGTAGGAGATGCATGTGTTCTCCGCTTCCTGCTGAAGCCTGGCTCGCTAGAATGCTTGCAACTGCAGCGAATACAATCTCATGCACTTGATCACGCAAGTGTATCCCAATCGTCTTGCTGCATCGGCGAGCCAGTGTCGTTTGTACTGTTCTACAGGCGCCAAAGAGGAAGTCGGCAGCCACGGCCAGAGTACACCACTTTCACAACAGCTATGAGACATTCAAGACATTGCAACTCCACCATAGTCCAGGTCGATGCCCTGCAACGCTTGATGGCACTGACAACAGGGGTGTCAATGTTGTCGCTCTAGCCTTCACAGTGCACCCAACCTGACCAAAAGAGGCCAACCTTTTCATCCTTCATCACCTCAAAATATCCATCATTGCAACTCTCAAAGTCACCTTGGCATCGGACTTCTACTCTGAGTGGACACATGACGTGTGTTTACAATGTGGTTTTGCAAACCCACTGCAGGCCCCAGGGCACCAAGTTATGCCCAATAGCTGCTGCTCACAAACCGGTCTCGAACAGCACACCAATCCAACAGAAAGCACCCCTGATGCATCTCTGTAGTGCAAACTGGGCAAGGTGCCTGGCGGGTGCTGAAATCGACTTCACCCTAGTGGCGGTATAGGCGCCATGGAACAGTTGTAGTGCTGCAACATTCTTGTACTGTGTGCTGTATGTATCATGCACAGGGTTCTGAGCAGGACAGCTGCTGACCCCCATAATTTGCTTATGGCGGTTTTCTGACCTATCTGGGGTCACTACAACATGACTTAGACAAAACGCTCAGAACCCAAATTTGACTTGTAATAAGTGGTATGAGGCATATTATGTCGACCCTGCAGCCGCTGCGCGTCCCTTACTGGAGTACCCAGCTGAACTCGCTTGTTGTATGCGTAGACGGCCTAACGGAAGGGCACGAGGCCTTTAGTAGAGTAATATACATTGTATTATCCCACTCAGGTCTGCTGTCCAGCGTCTAGCGCTTGAACAAGCGATCTGACATGCAACCATCGTCATGCTGCTACGTTGTCATGGTACTTGCCATGGCTGCAACACGCCCGTACTGCCAACGCAGAATGCTTTAGTAAAGGGTTTTGGAGCGTTTGTTGAGGGTTCGTAGGGTTATCAGCGTTTTTTGGGTATTCTGCAATTGCCTGGACCCCAGATGGGTCAGAAAACCGCCATATAGTAATGCTTGTACTTTACTAGGCCTGCAGGTGGCATCTGGTGTTCAATTGCCCATGAAGTGCAAGTTTGCAACGCTGTGTCACGTGCATGTCAAATGACCATCAAGCTCTGAGATCAGGACCTCAAGGCACTGCGTCTCAAGCTTCAAACCATCTACAATGTTCTGCAGGCAAAACTTCTTCCACAGAGATGAGACCTTTGGCTTGCAGTGCAAACTACTGGCATCCACTGGATCCACGGGGTTTGTACTCACATTGCCTGCACCCTTTGTCTGCAGTCAAGATTCAACGCACAAGCTTGACAGATACAACCATGTACTCAAATGCATTATACATAGCCTGCCGAGAAATTTTTTGCCTTCAACGACGAAGCATGAATTGATGTGGACAACCACGAGCTTTCGTGGACAACGACGAAGCCAGACTTGTACTCCTGGACACCCCAGCGAGCATCTCAACATTGGACATGACACATTGTGAGGCAGACAGATGTCTAACATATAGCCTGGTGAATCGCAGCGCTGTCGATAGTGAGTGAAGGCCGCGCCCATGTCAATGTTGTTGCCTGCAGTTCTTGGCTTTACCTGTGTCCTGCAATGTCGTGCCATGGCTACCTGCTTGTCACTGCCATTGCAGCTTCCTCCATGACACCTTCTACCTGGCCCCTTCAACAAGGTCGTGACATACAAAAGTACATAGTATTAGTCAAACTACAACCGAGGTTTACCTAACTGGCTGACGCCTGTCTGTTGCAGGGCAGTTTGCATCCCTGGTAACCTAAACCTGATGTAGGAAGGGCATCAACTTCAATGGGCTCAGGCCGGCAACGAAGGATTCAATAGCTTCACATACCGTGTTTGTGATCAATGTGATGTCTATAGATGCTTGTGGCTTCCACCGCAGCTGGTCACTCGGGCGTGTGACCAAGAATGCACTTGAACCAGGAATGCTGATGCCTTTTGGTTACCGCACACATAAATCAATACACTAGTTTGTATCTGCAGTACCGCAAAGGTCTTGTGCACGATGGCTACCCGCCTGCATGGGCAGCACAGCGCAGTACCAACCCGCAGCAGCTGGCTTGTGCCCACTAACCGCCAACTGTCAATCTTAGCAACATTCAAGTCTGGTTATAAAGCAGTCTGCAACGATCAAAGATGCCAGGGAGCAACAGGCGGTGCTACCAGACTGCAGCAAAGGCGCTCTACTGCTGGAAGCCAGGCTGCCGTAACAGATGCGCAGCAGAGCATCGAGAGCGTGATAGCAGAGGTGCTGAATGTCAATAAATCCAGGATACAGAGGCCGGTGAGCGTTTGAGATACTCTGAAAGGACGCACAGTTCTAAGTGGTGTGGAGTACAGCAGAACCTCTCTGGTGTGCATGACATCAGTATACACAGCTGCTGCTTCGTTTGGCTAGGGCTCGACTTGCACATAGCA
This sequence comes from Coelastrella sp. M60, assembly GCA_001630525.1. Lineage (NCBI taxonomy): Eukaryota > Viridiplantae > Chlorophyta > Chlorophyceae > Sphaeropleales > Scenedesmaceae > Coelastrella > Coelastrella sp. M60. The sequence goes on along the minus strand of LWCB01007962.1, from coordinate 24,650 downwards.
CGAGCTAGTCCTGTAGCAGTAATGTGATAAGAACGTCAGGCATAACATGTGTTTCTGCAAATGTCCTGCTTGTTGTACAAATGCTGCAGGCTGATCTCCTGTCACTGCTTGACAATAGCGGCAATGGCATCACCACGACAGTCAACCGCAGCTGGGATACGACAGCAGTCACGCTTGCAATAAAGGGCAACTGGAACAAATCAGCAGAAGCCAGAAAGATGGCAATGCTGACAGTGTACCAGGTGCGCCACACTGGGCCTGCATCAGCAAAATTTGGGGATACTGCTTGCCGCACAGAGAGCATCCACAACATAGCACTCCTTCAACTAGCACCCGTTGCTGCAAAGCTAAACTATGTTAGCATCAGACTCCAGAAGGTTTGTTGTACATGAATCAGGCAGGATGGTTCTTGCAGCAAACTGGCCATGGACTCAGAAACCCATATGACGCATTTTGCAACACATCTTACTTGTCATTCTGCAGGAGCGGCAAGTTCGTCGAGCTGCCATACTGCTTCAGCTCTTTAGGCACCTGGTCAAAACATCACCTGATTTGTTTGACCGGGACACAGCGCAGCAGATGGAAGCAGCAGCAGCAGCAAACCAGCTGAACCCTGCGGTCGAGGTTCTATCAGTGCCGCAGCTGACACAGATGGCTGCTGGCGTTTACCCTTGGAGTGTGCTGCTTAGGGTTTTGGAGGCAGCAGTACAGGAAGCAGCAAAGAGCTTGTTTGCCAAGGTGATATCTCTTTAGGGAGAGGTGAACTGTACTGCTTGTTATGATGAAATACAGCAACCACCCGCACCAGCAGCACCAGCAGCAGCAGCATGCGGGTTCACCTCCGGCGAATGACAGAATGACAGACAAAAGAACAAGAATTCTGGTTGTGTTGAGACTGATCGTGCTGAGTCTTTGGATGCATTATGCGTTTGCTGTATGTGTACACTGTGCTGTGATGATGACTCAAGTGCATTGCTCCACCTGTACTGCATTGCATTGTGTTTGGCTTTGTTGAGCAACACATTGCATATTGCCTATCATCACAAGTCAGGCATTACAACTGCCATCATGGGTGAGCACTGCTGGCTTCTGTTGCTGCTTCCTTGACAAACTTCAACTCAATCATCCATTACTGCTCTGTGTTGCTGTATTCCAGCCACCATATAGCTACAGTACTACCAAGAGACAAGCAGCACAGCACCAGCTGCAGTTGGTCGAGGCCAGCTTGGCTCGTGGAGCTGCCTTTGCACGGCTTCGTGCATTGCTGCTGCAGCAGGGGCAGCTGCAGCATTGGCAGCAGCAGCATGCAGCAGCAGCTGGTCAGAATGCAAGGATACTCACACCTGAGCAGGCTTTCCATGACGCCTGGGAGCAGCAGCAGCAGCAGCTACTGCAGAATGCAGGCTCAGCATTATTGCCGATGCCTGGTAGGTGCATGTATGCCTCATCAAGGCAGCGCAGCAGCAACCCACCATACCTACTGCAATGCGTGCCAGGTAACGCTGCTGCTGCTGCTGCTGCTGTTGGTGGCAGCAGCAACCTGGCAGCAGCAGCGGCGGTGGATGGCGCTGCTGCCGGTGAGGTGCATTCGGTATGTCATGTTATATCCAAGCTCACAGATCAAGTCCGTCAGTTGCGACAGGCGATACCAGGCGGCAGGGAGTCAACGCTTGGTGTCTTACCAGAAGTGCAAAGGTCGGTTGATACCCCGTATGATGACTCATTTGCATGTCATCGAGTAGCATTTACTTTGTCGACAAATACGCCATGTCATTCAGTAGCAGTTAGTTTGTTGACAAATACTCCAAGCACTCATGGGTGGCGCTGTGCTGTAGTTCACCCTTGGATTGTTATCCTACCTACCTCTTACTCTAAGCTTCAAGAGGGCTGAAGGCGTTTGAAATTGTCTGGTGCAACAGCATGACAGCAGATGGTGATGCAGGATTGCCTCAGCATGACTGTCTTGTTCTCAGGACTCCTGTCAATGCAGTACAACCAACTCCTGCTGCTGCTACTGCTGCTGCTGTTGCTGTTACAGGTGTTACCGGTCAGCTCTGTTGGACTTGTGCATCGGCTGGGCTGAGGTATCACCTGCTGTTGTGCTGGATCCACTCCCTGCTGCTGCTGCTGTGGCAAGAGTGGCAATATCCAGCCTGGAGCATGACAGGGTTAGTGTCACCGTCATTGTGTACAAATGACAGTGTTATAACAATATAATGATCAGTTGAAGTTACCTGAGGCTTTATTTGCTTGTCTGTGTTGGTTTGCTTTGCTGCATTGAAGCGTAACAACTTGTATTGAGTATCACCTCTGCCCCTGCTGCTGCTGCTGTTGCCTTTTACACAGTTATTAAGGCGTATAGGTATGGAGTCAACAGGTGTTGAGGTGCAAATATTGCGTCAGCTGTCACAGTCCAAGGGTCGGAGTTTCCTTGCACACTTCAGTCCCACAGTTGGAAACCCTTTCGGTGACACAGCAGAATGGGATTACTTCAGGTGGGTGCATGTTACATTGAGTGTTACAGACTTACTATATATTGTTATTGTTGCTGGCAGGTCATTAGCAGGAACTGGGTTCTTGCCGATTTGTTATGAAACTGGGATACTACACAGCAAAGTGCTGCACTTCGCATCTCAGGCTATGCAGGTTGCCGCCTGTTATTTCATGTGGCGGGAAAATGGTATAGTGTGTTATCTTACGTATTAACATGTACAACTGTTATGATATATGCAGGGAGTGTCCCGGAGTCTGGAGCCGCTTTGTTGCTGATCCACCAACAGGAACAGCAACACTGACATTCAAGGCAGCGACACCATGGCAGCAGCAGCAGCAGCAGCAGTCTGACGGCACCACTGCTGCCGCTGCTGCTGCTGCTTCTGCTGGTGTGGAAGTCCAACTATCACAGCAGGAGCTACAGCAGCTGATCTATCAGCTTGTAGCAGTACTGTCAGGTGGCACCAGCAGCAGCAGCAAAGCTGCTCATCAGCCAGCAGCAGCAGCTGCAACAGCAGCAGGGTCATTAGGACTCCCTGGCACTAGAACCATAACCCTGCAGCCTGCTGCTGCTGGCAGCAGCAACAATGCTGTTGCTGCTAGGCAGAATGTCGCACACGTCTTGCTGCTTGTTGACGGTGCAGTTGCTGCTGAGCTGTCATCATCACATATAACATCACTTCTAACAGTTATTGATGATCTTGTAACACAGCTACCAGGGCAGTACAGTACATCAGTGCAAGATGTCAAGGTACGGGGGCTTGATCAACTCAGCAGCAGCAGCAGCAGCAGCAGTAGCAACTCTGGAATGCATCTGTTGTGGATGTGTGACACATTCAATCCTCTTTTTCCTGTTTGTCCTTTCTTTACTCTTCTATCTACTCTGATAGGTTCATGAACCTGATGTACACCTCATTGCTTTTGTGAAGCCCTTGATCCCCAACTTTCCGCTGCTGCATGTGACAATGAGCGGCAGTTCATGGTTGTGTTTACGATTGTAGTTGTGCTAGCTGTTCAAGATGCTGCTGCTACTGCTGCTGCTGCTGCTGCTGCTGCTGCTGTCTTCAGGTCCTACATGCCAGTCCGGGACAGCAGATGCTAAGCAGCTTGGTTTCTTGGTTCAGCAGCAGCAGCAAGACACTGGCAGCAGCAGCATTGCTTGCGTTGCCGCTACTGGCAATAGCGAGACCTTTCAAAGGTCTGCAGCATGTACCAGTACCCCCTGCTGCTGCCGCCGTAACAGCAGCAGCAGCAGCACCAAATGGCACTGCTGCCAGCAGCAGCGAGCAGCGGCAGCGGCAGGCCAGGCTGCTGCCAGTGAATGACCAAATCATTGATGCAGAGATGCAGCAATTATGTGATCTGGTGCAGCAGCAAGTTGCTGGAAAGGTATGGCTACCAGACACCTTCATCAACAGCAGCAGCAGCAGCAGTAGTCATGCAGCCAACTCAGCAGCAGCAGCATCGATTGGCAACAATCTTGTGTATCAGGTAGTGGTAGATCGTCAGGGTCAGGTACTTGGCTGCAAGCCATGTGGCAGTGCTGCTGCTGCTGCTTACCAGGAACTGCCACTAACTGCCGCTTTGCAAGGTCCTGCATTGGCAAAGATACAAGAAAGGCAAGTACCAAGCCAGAGTCCACAACGTGACAGCGTGTTGCGACTATGACGACATGATACACCTGAATCTGTGACCATTCGCAGCTAGATAGCTCGGTGTGTGTGCAAGTGTTAGCCAAGCTGGCTGGCTAGTTGCTGTACATGCAGTTTTTCTGTGCTTTGCTGTATCTCCACAGTCAGCAGCAGCTTGGCATCTTCAAAGTGTGGCACTGTGTCTGCAGCGCTTTGTTCTGTCTCTTTATTCTCTGCAGGCGCTTATCCGCCATCACTGCTACTGACACACTACCTGGTAAATCATCCAAGAAAGCTCCTCAACCCAGCATCAGCAAAGCACCATATGCTTCGGTGCCATACATAAAGATCCCAGAAGATGGAGCAGTAGTACTCAAGCTGGTACTTAGACCGGCTACTAGGCAAGCAGCAGCAGCAGCAGACCCTAGCAGCCACCCCCAGCAGCAGCAGCAGCAGCAGCAGCAACAGCAGCAGCAGCAGAATGAGATCACTGCATTGCATCAAGATGATTTGCAGGACAAACTAATGATCTCAAAGACAATGGGCACTGGGAAGTCCGCTGTGAACTTCATACTGTTAGAGCCAGTTGTGACTACTTGGACTGACAAAGATTCAGTTAGCGCTTGGGCGGCTTCAGGGTCAGTGCTGCATCAAACCGCCGTTGCTGCTGCTGGCGTGCAAGGAAACTCCGTTGACGATGTGCAAGGAAAGTTGCAGGAACTAGATGGAGTTTCGTCTCAGATAGCCAAACATGCAGCGGGTTTGGATCCTGCAAGAGGTTTAGATGGGGTACAACAAGTGGATGGGAACTCAAGCAAAGATCTGAAGTTGAGCTTGGATGGTCAGAAGGTGGAATCTTTGGAGGCACTAGTACAGCACTTGTTGAAACAGCAGCAGCAGCAGCAGCAGCAGCAGGAAAAGACATGAGTGTCCCTAAGGCTCAAGATTGCACAGGAGGTGGCCACTGGTACAGTGCATGACATGCACTGTGGTTGCCCCCACCACCGTCCTGCAAAGTCGCTGCTTTTTGACAGTCCAGCCTGTCATCCATTGGCTGATAGAACAGGCCTTCTTGCAAGAGATTGCTCGCTGCTGTCCGTTGTAGTTGAGATGAGGCTTACATGGCCTCGCTGCGGCATTACCGATATTTGGATTACCGTTGTTGTTGTGGCAGAATCGTGCCAACATGTAGTTTGTCAGTGCATGCGGGTTTCAAGTTGGCCCGTGTACACATCTGCTCACCAACCGTTGCAACACTGCTGCAGTATCGGTATTGTGACCACAAGATCGTGGTGCGCCATAGTAGGCGTACGTTCCTGTTGATTCTGCAACAGTTATACGATGCTGTGTTGGCTGGAGTACAGCGCGCTGCTGCTGATTGCATATGGGTGTCCGTTGGCTGGGCGGAAAAGTCAACGTGATTGGTTCTGCAGCTGCGACTGCACGGACTGGTCGCGACGGTGGCTCGGCTCATTCAAGAATGCCTTAGAGGTTCGTTGGGCTGCTGTTTGACAGCAGCTGCAGCTCGCACGTGACCAAGGTTGACAAGCCCTGGACTTGAGGCTTAACGATCCGAGGCGTGCACGCGTGCTTACGCAAGCGTCGCTAACAGTTGAGAAGCATGCACAAGCGTAGCCCTGTCATTTTTGCAACATCAGCAATAGGTATACCGTGCTAGGCTAAAGGAAAGTGTGTTCACTCGTTCAAAACATTACTTGTCTGACCTGTAACGGTGAGAGTTGTCAACACTTCGTCAACTGCAGCTGCCGCGGGATAAACAAGCTCGTTTTTCTGGCCCAACACAACCAGCTGGCTTCAGTTGCAAGGTACAGCTGTAAACATACAACGCCAGAACATATCGCCTTTATGATTACCGCGGCTCAGACCTGGCCATTGCTTTCAAACTCTGTCACATGTTGCAGGTTACTCCTGTCTGTCAAGTGACTGGGCGCATGACTGACGGGACCTTGAGAAGAAAATTTTGTGAACTTCGAGACACTCTCTGTGACGATTTGTCTGTGGTTCGCTCATTCCGAGGCTTTAAGTGGCCAATAGCTTCAGCTGCCGCACAGTTGCCAGCTCTCTCCGCAGTGGCCGATAGAAGTCTTCCACGTTTGCTTTGAGACATCTACATTACCCGATACAACGTGCAGCAGTCTCCTTGCGGCTGCTACGGTGTCATTCGGAGTGGTTTTGCTTTGCAGCCTGTAACTGACAAGTCCCCACGTACTCTTGCTGGCGTCTTGAGGCAGCAAGCTGGGAGGTTGCGTCATTGGGAGCATTGGTAGAAGATTCCAAAGACATTGAGACGATCAGGTGAGTGTAGTGCCTTAAGGACTGCTACGTATTTTTCCGCGTTGTCGTGTAGGGTCAAAGACTACTACAGGGGCGCTTTCTGCTAAACATTTCCATAATTTGTGAAGTTGATCATTCTCTGACATGCTGTGACCCCAGTGTACTTCATGCATAGCTGTCCCTGGCGCGCAGCAGCTGTACATGCTCGCATGACAGCGACCTCTTCCTTGCTAGCTGTACGCACCTTATTTTTGAGTTCCCTAAACTGTCATATCTTGCATCGTCTTCCTTCTGCAGAAGTTATGCGCTTTCCCGGCGTCAGGGGCGACGCGAGTGACGCAGCAATAGTAGTAGCAGCAAATGCTGTAGCAGCAGTAAGACGACGGCTTGGTCGATCATCGTCCAGCAGTGCGAGTTCAAACACGCAGCACAGCACGTACAGCACAAACTTACAGGGGAAAAGACCTGCAGCCAGTGAAGTCTGCCAACCAACTTTACACCATAAAAGGCACAAGGCATCTAGCACCACATCCCAACCTGCAACAAGTAGCAGCTGCAGCAGCAGTGGTAACAATGACAATGAAATTGACACAGCAGCATCCAGCGCCAAGCCACTGACAGTAGCTGAAGCAGAGCAGCTGTTTGCCAGTGTGGAAAGGGGCGATCAGGACCTGCAGCAGTTGCTGCTATCGCTGCTTTCTCCGGGGGGAGAGCAGGCATTCATATCGTTTCTCAGATATTTGATCCCCTTTAAGCATCAGCAGCAGCATGGCAAGCAGCAACAACAACAGCAGTTGCTAAGCCTCCACGTGTTTGAGGCGCTTTCAGCCAACCAGCACTTCCTATTCTGCGACTTGTTACAAACCCTGTCTCATCCAGACCTTATAACATGTTATAACGCTTGCCTGGCGTTCCAAAGTCTGGTAGAAGCTGTAGGGGCAGATCAGGTTCTGGCAGCAGTACTGGCAGCACCGCAGGGACTGCTGCTGCTGCTGGCAGCACTCAATGAAAGGCGGTTACAACAGGCGTCTCAGCAGGGTTATGTCATGTCAGTCGGATACGCTGCACAATGCGTACACGAGCCGCTTTGCTCAGGAACAGTCGCATGCATGGTAAAGAATGCAAGGATATCCACCTTGCAGCAGTTTGTAGGCCAGCTCATTGCTGCACTTGACTGGCAAGATGAATGTAGTGTGGCAGCAGCAATGGTGCTGGTGATCATCGCATACAATGCTGCTGCTGGTGTAGCACTGCTGCTGCCTTACATGCCATTGCTGCTGGCAGCAGTACAGCAGCACCAGCGCATCGGTAAAAGGATCTTACTAACGTTGAAGGCTGTTACTGGATCGTCATCATCAGCTGCTGCTCGTGCCTTGGCAGGGTATGATGGCACAGGTGCATCAACAGCAGCAAATCACAGATCACATGCATTGATTAGAACAGGCATCAGTGCATTGATGGACCTACTAGTTGATGGTCCGGAACATTCAGCAGCTTTGGCGGCTGACGTCATTCTTGCGCTTGTCAGAACAGCGCCAGGTCAGCAGGTATTCGTGGGTCAAGTACCTGACATTGTAATGGTGATTGAGCAGTACGGCCCTGTATCAATTCGGAGCTTCAAGGCAGTACAGATGCTGCACCACATTGCTGCTGGTAGCATCAACGGAGCAACAACTGTACTGCCTTACATCGGCAGTATCCTTGCACTGCAGAAGACTGTGGTTGTGCTACCTGACAGTGCAGCAGCAAGGGGTCTCAATGAACAGCAGCATTACCGGACTGGACAGCTGCAGATCATGATCGCAGATCAAGAAGCATCGCTGATCAACATGGTCATCAGACAAACAGCAGCAGATCTGATGAGTGCATTGGCTCAGTACCCAGGGGTAGCAGCAGCAGCACTAGCAAAACATCCGTGTGTATCGCTGCTGCTGGATACAGTACGGCAGCTGCAGCAGCAGCAACCTGATATGAACCGGGCAGATTCCAGTGTCGTTAGCGCCATTCTTACAGCAGTACGAGCGCTAGTAGTAGTACCAGATGGACAACTTGCATTGGCCAATGCACATGATCTTGGCCTGCTGTTGACAATTATGCAGCAAGGAGGACAGATGGCAGGACTTGCATTTGACATCTACTACAAACTCGTCCTTGCTGCAATAAATGCAGCAGCAGCAGCGGCCGAGGCAAATGCAGCAACAACACCTGCAAGAACAGCAGAAGTCAATCAAACAACACAGCAGATGACAACACCAGCAGTAACAGAGGCAGCAGCAAGAAAAACGGCCAGCTATGCAGGAAATGCAGCAACACCACAATGTGCTTGCATTGCAGAACAGATGCTTGGTGCATTGAGTCCTGACAATATCAGGCTGATAGTCCAGGCAGCACTGAACCCTAGCCTGACTCTCAGGGTTTTCCAGAGCTTGATTCTCATGTGTGCAAGGATACCCCAGGTCACACACTTGCTGGCTGCTCATATTCCTGTGTTACATCACATCACACAGAACATCATTCCAAGGCTTGGCTTGGCGGAGAGAAACAGGCTGCTGCTGCTGAAAGCAGTTGGTGTTATCAGCAAGGGAGCACAGACCCACCACAAACAGCCACAGCAGCAGCAGCAGCAGCATCAGCTGCTGCTACAGCAGGGGGTACACAAGCTCTGAGCAAGCAGTGACAGAGGTATACAGCTCCAACGATTGTCGCTCGTGCTGCGACCTTCAGAAGCAGTCATAGAACAGGATAACATCCAGGAAAGTTGCATGGTCTGCTCGACAATCTAAAAACGTGTTCAGAACAGTGTGCAAGCTTTGAAAGGAGAAATCCAGGTGCAGAATAAACACCTTGTGAGATTTGTCAAGTGCTGTGGGGAATGGTGCTATGTGCTGCATGTCTGACAAACATTTCAGGCTCATGATCTTCATCATGATCACTACGATGATTAGGGCCAACGGGAGTGTCTGGATCTCATCAAGTCAGATGAGTACGACCATTATGATGTTTCCATGCTCATCTGTGTATTATAATCATGATCTTTGATCAGAGATCGTTGTCCTGCACATGCGGCTTATGTATCATAGTAACCCCAATGAACATGTCATTGGCAGTCCTTGGCAGTCTGACTGTTTGTTTGTTACTAACAAGTTGTCCTATTGTGTATCAGGCTATCTATGTACCAACTACCATCCTGTAATTTATCTGATCCAGTCTCCTCTAGCTGATCTGTGACTAGTTGCCTGCTGCTTGTGATAGTATAGTAATGAGTAATGCTTACATTGTGAGTAGGAAGGTGGATTGATGCCACCAACCAACAGGGTTGTTGCTGCATGCCACATGCGAGTCTGTTGTGTTTGCCAAAGTGCCGATGTCGACTAATAGCACACTTGGTCATGGTGTGGCATTTATGGTACCAGATACCTCTGCAATACCTCGTGCATTGACCGCTGCTCCTCCAGCTGCAGGTGTTCGGTGTCCATGCTAGCCGTACATATATAATGCACAGCATGTATGCTCAGTTGTGCTTCACAAGTAGCAAGGCTGAAGTTTGTTGTTGGGTCCTAATCACAGGTTCAAAAGGGCATCTGCCTGCACTGTTATAACCCACCTGGACAGTTGCAGAGGCAGCACTGTTTCCCAGAGATATGCACACTTGTCTCAACATGATTGTAGTCAGGATTTTGTGTGGCTCATGATTTAGTTTGCTGCATTGTTTCATGCCAGCTGAAGTAGAAGCTGCCCTGCGCAGCAGATATGCATAGTTACCTGCCCATCAGATAGCCCCTTGCTTGCCTGATTTGCTTGCCAAAGTACCACCTGTGTCATATTTGGGAAAGAGATAAAACACAATCCATATAGTTGCCTCTGGCATCAGCCACCAGAGCTTTGTTTGTAGTTGATGTTTCTATGTTGGGTTGGTTCTCAAGGCGATGTCATGCATCAACGAGTAATCTGCATACCCACTAGCACTTCCTGGTTAGTCCGTGTTGAAAGTCGCTGATATTCTAAGGTCGAACCTGTGAAATGGGGTGGTGTTTGTCGCAGGTTTGGTCAGTGTTGGGATCATCTAGTTCATGATGATCATGAGTGTCTGCTCATTGTGCGTTGGTTGAGCTTGATTGATGACGCTGACCATGCTTGGAAGAGTCCTTTCAAAGCCTTATAGCACTTGTGAAACAGCAGCGTTGTTGCTGCATTCTAGGCATGTCGTTGGAGCAGTAGTTACAGCTGCCCATTTCATGCACCAGTGCTTGCTGCGTCGAGTTGGCGATGTTTCATGCAGAACAATGGTACTGCAGAATATGGTTGATGATAAGATTAGCCACCACACTGTCAATCTCCAATCACATTGTCGAATTTGATTTTATACTGCTTTGTAACTGTGTGTGTCTGTGTCTCTGGGACTGTGGCTATCATGAATGAGTGTCTTCAGAATATACTATGGACTATGCTCAGCACAGGCTTTGGCTGGAGTTGGGTGGTTTGAAATTGTCTACAAGCAAGCGGTCCTCTCACCATATCGTCCCATGGCAGCCTGCGCTGTGTGCATGCTCAACATCACGAAGAGTGTGTGATTTGCAGCAACAACAAGTTGTGTGAAGATTCTGCTACATGAGAGGGTGTATGCTTTAGTGTGCAAATTTAGTATGGTCCATCATCAGGAGCATCTTTCTGCAGAACATACTTCAGCAGTGTTATAGAGCAATGTCATAACGTACTACTAACAGCCTTTGGTCACAGATGATGATCATGTAGTGTGCAGCACCCTAGTACTACTACTGCAGTGCAGTCTGCTTCACTTTTGATGTGCATGTTCATGAACAGCCAGTTGTGTCTAATGCATAAGCACTCCTTTGTCCCCATCTACACAACACTTGTTGCAGCAGTGATACAGGGCCCTGTGTCATGACATATTACTAGGTTACGATGACCCCATGCCAACATGCCATGTTGTCGCTAGGCTACGAGCAAGAGTGTCTGTTCTTTGGGGCATGTTCCATTGTCCTGTTGAGTTTATGCGTGGGTCTGAAGGCTGATTTGACAGTTGACAATCTGGTACCTGTCAACGTCTTGATTGTCTGAAGCAAGGATGATCAGCAGTTGCAGCTTTCATGGTGTGGATACAATCATGATCTTGCATATCCATCAGCAGAGTCAACAGCTCCACAAGTGAGAGAGTCTGAATAACAAGTTCCATGATTAAGAACACTTTTGACCCGCTGGCAAGGGTCTGTATGATCCAAATGAATGGTCGCTTTTCTGTGGTGACATCCTTTGCTACCTGGCAGCTAGGTGTTTTGCTTTGTAGGCAAAACGGCGGCTATAGGTACTACTGCTTATGCAGCATTCCACAAAATCAGGGGCAACAACCATGCTGCTTGCACTCTCACATCTGTGATACATGTTCTCACACATACATGGCCCGAGTATGAGGCTAAAACCACCTTTCGGTCATTGCAGTCTTTCATCAATGTGTTTTCACCTGGCAGCCCTCTTGTTCGTCATGTTATAATCCTCTTTGCTATGTCATCAAGGTCATACTCCAGTTTTCTAGCAGCTTGCTGTTCAAGTCATGCCTTGCGTAGGTTTTTTGGGTGTTAGCAATCTGAGGCCAAGTTGGGCTATCACGACGCTTGTTGTTAATTGCCCGAGCCAATTGGCATCTAGGTCAGGAATTGCTTGCAGTTTGCAATCATCTAGGTTTAGGTTTGAAACCAAAAACAGCAGGTTAGGAGCAAATCAACTGGGGACATTTCACTGTTTCATGCAGTACAGTCTCTACTCTTTGTGGTTGTGTGTGGTTGCCATCTGGGCTTGCATACCTGCCAGGATGCAGTACACTGAACTCTGGGATTGACTGGGACGTGTGAAATGTGTGGTGATACGCCTGCACACTCTTGGCGTATGGCAATCAATTTTGCAGGGACAGGTTTGGTCCGTCTTGCAGCTTGAGGCAACACAGAAATGGAGGTTCTATCAAGAGTTGCCTAAATGCCAGAAGGTGCGTTGTCAGCGTTGTGCAAGAGCTTGATCAGCTGATGCACAGCACGAGTACCGTAGGGCCTAATTAGTAACCAGAGTGAAGGGCTTGTTCAAGCTGTTGCAAAGGATTGTGCCAGGTATAGCAACAGAAGTGCCAGGGCTTGTGCTGTCAATACTGCTTTGGTCTGCAACATGTTTTGACCTGGCTTTCAGGTTTTCTTGGGCCTTCTTGGCTGGCAATTGGCTGGTAGTAACACACTGCGGCTTAAGACGCTGTGGGCTGACCTCTATGTGTGCTTTGCCATCTCATCAGGAGATGGGGTCACATGTTGAAGGCTGTAGCCTTTTGTTACGTATTGTGTGAGACACGCGTCTGCTTATACAGCATCAGATATGTGTATGTGGTCAACAAGTTTTATCTCGACAGTTCACAGTGCTGTGTTTGGACAAGAAGCTAGCGTATGCTTGCGATCAAACTCCAAGCTACCTGTTGAACTACAGCAGCTATGCCTACTGGTTTGTTTCATTCCATGATTGAGGCATCGATACTGTTGCAACCTTTTGGGGCCTCAGTTGGCCTGCAGGCTGTTTCTGTCACTCCAGGGTTCTGCAACTGCTCTGGTGCTGTGCATGCAGGCTCTCACAGAGCTAAAACTTGTCAGTGAACATGCACGTTGAGGCTGTCAGCTGTCCAGGCGGTGAGCCATTGCCCTGCGATAGACTATCGCAGCATGTATATGCTTCAAGATATATGTATTGTGAAAACATGATGTGCATCAATGGCAGCCATGACTAGCCATGCCTATATTCCGGCCTGTACTTCATAAAGCTATGTGTTCATTGTGTATATTGCTGTACATTAACACAATCTATGCAATACTTGCTGCATGTGTGTGTTGTATATTGCAGGCGGTTGCTAAGTTGAAGCACTGCCTTGCTTGTGGTCATCACTGCTGCTGCTGTTACCAACTCTAGCAACATTGTGAGCCAGCGGTGGCTGTACTAAGCCCCTTATCCCTGATGGACTGCAGCTCAAGCCTTCTGAGATTGAATGACTGCATGATTGAGCATTGGTGGGTTTGTCCAACTGGTGTCCGTAGTATGGTATGCTACAAGTCATACAGAGCATCTCAACATGGTGTTGTCACACTGCTAGTACGGCCTTCAGGGCGTTGCACCAACCTGAAGCCCTTGGGTCAGGGTCAGGATGACCCTGCATGGTCAGGTTTGTGCATATGAATGCCTGTATATGGTACTTTTTACGACGGCTAATACTGTGTGGCATCAAGACATCACTGCTGAGTGCATCCACCCGTTATTACTATGTTATTCTGTTATCGCGCTACTTTTTGCCGGCCTGATCATGCTAACATGGGATGGTAGGATCCGCATACTCCAGCAGGAGTTGCTGTGAGCTTATGTACATTATGCATGCTTTAGCAGCACTTGATCAGCTGGCAACTGCTGTCTGTCGATATAGTAGCTTACACCCATGTTGCCAGCATCCCTGTGATGATCATGCAATGAGGGGCAGTTGTTCATGCTCCATGTTTAGCTATGCGGTCTATGTATCTGTTAACATATGTCATGCATGACTTGTGCCTGTATATGTTTTATGCAAGCTGCTGCTCCGGCTGACGAACTGATTGATTGTGCGGCTCTGCATACAGTTTTGGGGCTGGTATCCTGTTTATGATATATGAATATGTGCTGCATTGTGCCTTTAGCAGTATATGATGTTAGTCCTGGGTCCATCCAGGGTTGCTCACCACGAGTGACGCCGTGGGGTCACTGCCTTAAATGATAGATGGCATCCAAGATTTTGTATATGTGTGTATGATGGCAATTGATGTCTTCATTGTCACCTGTACGCCTCAGGGATGTGAAGTTGCTGTGCAAGAACAGCCAGTATTATGGGGGGGGGGGGACAAGTTGGTGACAATGTTGCAAACAATGTTAGTGGCACAAATGCACACTGTCAAATGCCAGATGGCACCTGTACAACTGTATTGTCCCTGCATACTCTGCATGGAGTCAACCGGCCTGCAGACAGCTATATGGTTTTGGGGGTCTGCTGTTGACAGGGCTATCATGCATGTAATTGTCTGTGATGGTGTTGCCTGAGCCCAGGACAACTGCAGCTTGCAGCAAGATGCTTTTGATGGTAGTTCTGCAGGCAGATTGCGTTGACTGTGCATGTGAGCAGGCGTTGACAAAGTTGTTCCCAAATCACAGAACCTCGGGACAGCCATGTCATTTCTGTAAAAGGCTTGCCGTCTGCGACACAATCAGACTCTCTGGCTTCTGCAGAGGCAGACTGGCAGAACTTGATATCTGCTTACAATGAAGCATGACACTAGATCCGACAAGGCCAAAGGGTGCTCCTGGGATCCCAGTGCGACTGCTGCTGGTTTCTGCACTGACGGGCCGCCGGCAAGGTGTCGATCTACTAGTATAACCCCTATATAGTATATCCCCTGCAAAGGCCGAGCCTAGACATTGGATGCAATCAGTGTACACAACTCGCACATCTGCACTGCGATTCAGGTCCAATCAGCATTGATAACACACCATCTCCGACGACCACAGAACCGCCCTTCCTCGGACTCTTGCTGTTGCCGATTCTGATGTACCGGCAGGCTGCTCTGTTGAAAACAACCCAAATTTTCTTTTTCTGACCTTGCATAGAGTATGCGTACCTCCATTCCGTTGGCATCAACGCCGACAGCAGCAGATACCGACCCACCGGCGCAGCTAGTTCTTTCTGCAGTATGATTGCTCTCAAACGCTCCTGTGCAGACGGCATCATCAAGATTGAGAGTGGTGAAAGGAAGCCGCAGATTGCCGAGATTGACACTCTTGGTGCGGAAAAGGCAGGCGTTGACAAGAGGATGAAGGTTGAAGGGGATGCTGCTGCAGCAGGTGACCTGACGTCTCCAAGGCTAAGACTTTGAGGCTCTCAGCAGTGCTGCTGATCAGCATGTAATAGATGCACTACTGAAGAGTACGCACACACGCCCAACCAATTTACAAGATCTACCAATGCACAGTACTGTATCTGTCTTGCAGCTGCTCTATGTTCTTCAGACCCACCAGCAGCAAGAACTGCTGAGGTGGCAGCTGCAACAGCAGCAGCAGTAACTCACCCGCAACAGCAGCAAAACAAGGATGAAACGAGATACAGAAACTGGGACAATGTGGTAAGCTGCTGCAAGCTCACAGTACCACATCGATGCACATTGCGGCCTCTGCTGTCCTCTCCCTAGGGACCAGACCTGCCAGTGGTCGACCGCATCACCCTCTTAGGCTGCTCTGTGCATGTCATGTTGCCTGGTATTCACCCTGTGCCCTTCTATTGCATTATCCTCCAATAACGAGACTTATTTCATCAGGCATCAGAGCCTTCAGCATTGCAGCAGATCATCCATGTAGCTGAACTGGTTGTTCAGCACTGTTGTAAAGCCTGGCGGCATGGAAGTACTTCTGAGTGATGGCTAATGAAACCCTTTCTTGGTCCACTTCTTTTGAGCTGTTCTGCAGGCAACGATTTTGCGTCCCGGCACTTTGATCCTCTCTGGGAGTTTATCGAGTGTGTTTGGTGACAAAAGTGTTGAGATTGATGTTGCCCTGGTGGTTGATGGGCAGCCTTTGACAGATCAAGGTGAGAGGGGTACCATGTTACATCACTGTGAAAATTCTTCTTGGTGCTATTTTGAATTGGCCCAAATCACAGCTTAGCGGTGAAAAATGTGACGCAGAGGACTTATACACTGGTAGATCCACTGTTTAGGTGTACTTTGCATTGCCTTGATGATCAAAACATCTGGTCATGTGCACTTGTAATTGATATGTTCAGATCCTTTGTACATAAGTATATACTGGTTGGCACGTGGCACAGCACCACAGAGTCTGGGCCTGAGGTATATTGCCGTCAGCTGTCTAGATATGCGTTTGAAAGTTGCCACATTGAATCCGGTTTCGCAAACTGTGTCTGCTATATCTACCATATGTATACCAGATTGCAGCACGTATTAGCTACACAGTGTGTACGTCAACCATACTATGCTTTTGAATGCAGGAGTGATGACAAGGCTGGGCATGTCCTTGGACACATGTCAGAGACGTGTGGTAAAGTCCGGGCTTTCAGTCAGCCAGAAATCGGGTCTTGCCAAGTTTACTGGATACCTCGTCACCCGCTACACTGCTGAGTCAGGCAGTTCTACTGGTCCCAAGCTGACCTTGTACCTCAAGTCATCAGCAGTACAACAGCAGGAAAAAATGGCACTGAAGGCTGAAGAGGAAGAGACAGGATGGATTACACATGTCTGTGGCTGCGTAAGTTGTGCAGCAAGTTGTGCCGTGTTGTGCTGTACATCTATTTATATGTATATACTACCCATCAGCCACAGCAACAGTGCCATCGGCCCGGCGCCCCATTTTGAAGTGGACATCTGTAATCTGTTCCAGTCCAGCATCTGTGGATACCAAGCAGAGCTGCAGAGGTCTTTGTTGTCACAATGATACCCACCACAAGGTACATTCTATGATGATTGCTGACAATCTTATCCATTGTGGTTGCAAGCAGGGCTTGAGCTGTCAACTTCAGATTGATGTTTGTTGAAGTTCTGTCTTTCTTGTTGGCAGGGAAAACAGCGCGCAGCAGGATCACGCTGCATCCGATCTCTGGCAGAGATCAGCACCCCATCACACTTCATTGACCGTGCCTTTCCTGATAGCTCAGTCCTAGGCAAGAAACTGCAAGTTGCAGTCTTCAAGGATGGATGTGAAGTGGAAGGTGAGCCCTGAACAATGTCAACTTGAGCCACATTGTACTCACCACATGGGGCAACTTCTTTTCATCTAGATGTTCCTAGTGCCAACAGATGCCAACAGTGCTACTTGACCATCCCACACCTATTGTACTGGGGACTATCCAGCTCTATAGGAACTCTGTGCGGAACTCCCTGCCGCTTGTGAGTCAGAGATAACAAGCATGTCTTCGAAGAATCCATAAAGGGTGCTTGGTTTGAATTATACAGGCAAAATTGCAATGCAGGACTTGATGGCAAAGGTATGATTGGCTTCAAGGGTTCCCAGAATGCCAACACCAAAACACCTGTAGTGCGCATCAGTAGAGCCACAGCCTCCGTTTTGGCTGGTTGCCATGTGCAGCAGTTGAAGGCCAAGCCGCCAGACTGGTTGCAGGTAACTTTCAATGCCACTGAGGAGTCCTGAGGATGGAACCACCTTTTATCCAGACAGCTCGGCATTAGGCAATGGTTCAAGAAGGAAAGGATCTTCTTCTGTATACATCTAACAGCACAGCACTGCTCTGCCTGCCCAGAATCTCTCATGTTACATTTCTTCTATGTCAATGGGGAGCCCTTGCCCCCGTGTCATGAGTTATGTTTAGTGTTATCCGCTTTCAGAACATCTGAGGGGGGTGTCCCTTTGCCTGATTGGATAATTACAAGTTGCTTGTGTCACGATAGTCACTTATGCCCTGGTACAAACCTGCTTGTGTGATGCATATGATATACAATTATGCATATGCTTGATGTGTCATGCATGCAACACCGACAGACTCTGAGTGAACCAAGGTGATAGTATATCATACTGTTATGAGCCCACTGTGGCACAACGTGCCCGGCACTGAATTAAGACTGATGTGACTGGCAACGTGTAACCATGCAGGTGTATGCTACAAGTGTTGCAGTTGATCAGGCGCATGATGAAGTTTTGCCATCAGCCTCAAGCCCAACAGTACCATCACAAACATCTGCAGCTGCGGCAGCGCCGACAGAGCTACCAGCAGCAGCACCATCACCACCACCATCAGAGTCAGCCATAGCAGCAAGCCTTGTACAGGCAAACACGGCTGGTGCCCCTGGGGCATCAACACAACCAGAAATGCCAGCCGCAGCAGCAGCAACCGGCCCAACTACCTGGCTGCTGTTTACAGACTGTGTGCTACCAGACTATGATGGTGACAACATTCTTGTAGTTGGCCAGCATCTGACCAAGCTGATGGACCTGCTTGAGGCCCCTGATCATGATCTGCTGAAATTACATGATACCATCAGTAGGATTAGAGATCTACCAGCTGCAACTGATGATGCTAGGGTGGCTAAGTTCCAGTATGATTACTCCAGGCTTCAAGTGTGGCTGAGGAGGAACAACATGGAACAGGTTTGGAAGGCAATGAAGCAGCTGATGGGTTGATGGGTCTGGCAACCAGAAAAAATGGTTTGATTAGAGGTCTCCTTGCTTTGCTCCCAGCTAGTAATGGCCTGTGCAGGGTGTGCTTTGTGCGTAGAGCAGCAGAGTGTTGCCACAGTAGAGAGTGTACTTTGTACACAAAAAGCAGAGTGGATCAACGGTTGTGAAAGCAGAATAATGTCATTACACATCCTGACAATGTGGACGTTGCCCCCACCCACTCAGACAAGAAGGTGTACACATGTGTCTTGACGCTGAAAAAGGCTCTGAATCTGGGAGACATCTCAACAACAATGTACTGGCTGGTAAGAACTGGAGGGTGCTTATGGCGCCATAATGCCGGTATGGTTGCTAGCTTGCAATACAAGCCCACAGTGTACATATATGAACAACTCTAGAGTCCACCCAATTGCTGGGGTAGAGAACATGTCTGCAAAACGTTGTACGGCATCTGTTGATGATGGAAGGTGTGTGTCGCCACCTGGGCTGCATGTCACTGTCATTCTGGGCAGTGTTTGCCAATATTTTGGCATGTTTGTAGGCTACGCTTCAGACGTGCACGTGCAGCAGATGACTTGTGTGTGAAAAGAAAAGGGTAATCTGACTCGTGCAGCAGTATATGTTTGTGCACAGGCAGGTGACATGACGTATATCCTACGTCTAGGTCTGATGATGATGATGATGATATGAAGACTTTTTTCTGTTTCTTCCAATGAGTAGTCCAGTTGATTGTGAGCTTGAGTTTGGCACCCCCAGGGCCGCCCCAAAGAGGTGGCCTAGACTGTGTGATATTGTTATCAATCTGCATGTCATTGTGGATGGCAATGACCTTCATGCAGAGGTAATAGTAGCAACACCCACTCCGGCCACGAGGCCCTCGAGATTGATTATGCAGATGGCAGCAAATGCTCTTCGCATACATTGATTGTTTATTGAACAATTAGGCAATGTACATGTGAGAGGCCACAAGGAATAGTTGGCACCGACTGGTTCGTGACACGAGACCTGCCGACTGGCAGTAAAGAAAAACTCATAGGCCGGCTTCATGTGAGAAGAACAGCTGTCACAGCCGGCCAAGTTCCTTGGACTCCGCGGTTATCTCCATGCAATACAGTCGCAGACTTGTTGCATGCATCGTCATGATCTTTAACAAGAGGCGAGACGCCAAGCCCGTAATGATGTGTGTGTTTTGGGGTGTCGGTTCGCGTGATGTATGTTGGGTGTCTATACATATTCTGCAACCTCCCTGCTCTTGGCCAGTCTTGGTTCGAGGCCAACCATAAAACACCTCCCACACTGCAGATCGATAAGCATGAAAGAACTGTGCACATGCGACAGGGTTAGCAGCCACTGCTCGCCACCGTCGGACCATAGTGGGAAGATCCGTTGGCTTACCAAACAAATGGTCTGCTTCGTAATGCACGTCAAAACCCAAAACTTGGAGCGCTGAAGGGCTATGCAACTCACATGGGTTATAGGTGGGGAAACAAGTGAAAGGTCCTACAGCGTGCCACAAGGCAAACGACTGGCTACGGATGCTGGCATAGTAGGCAGGCGTAGCCCAAACTCTGCTACCAATCTGATGCATAGCACGTAAAAACTTCTGCACCACAAACGGTGCAGCAACCAAAGCCTCAGAATATGCCTTGCCCTTCTTCCGCGTTTGAAACAAATCGACCGCCAACACAAGTTGCTCAGTAGACATGGTAGCAAACTCTTGAAACATGCTCTCATTAGTCAACAACACTTGCTTAGTGGCTATGTTGACTTGATGGGGTTGGGTGACATTGAACATGTCCAACACAAAGGTCGACTGTTCAGCATATTGCTGCCTGGGAACACGTTGCAAAATGACAGGCAGCCAAGCATCATAAGACATCCCATCAGGTGGACCTCCATCACAATATGGGAACATGCTCGGATGAGTGAGCACTGGGCATCTTTTATCCATATCAGGAAACACTGCCCCAGCGCTCGAAACCACACCAATCCGACCCATAGAGTCTTGTCCCGTCAAAACACGACGTAGTCTTGTAGCTGTAGAGCCGCCATCATCGGCGGTCGTCCCAGCCAACGGATTGGCACGATCAACACCGTTTTGCTGGTTTTGCTGAGCATCATAAACTTGCTGCAAAGCATCTGGAAGCTCGGCTTGCATCACACCATCAGTATCAACAGCGATACTCATGTCTTCGATACCCGCCATATGCTCTGTGGCAGCACCATATCCATGCCCAAGTTGATGATGGCGTACAACTGCTTTGACATGGGTGTCAACTTCATTGAATGATGCCGGTGCCTCATCCGGAAGGACCTCAATCGCATAACGGCCTATCGTACTCCAATCATCCACCAAGACAGTCATAGCAGGCAACAACACATTTGGTGCCGACTGCGTAAACCGATCAAGGACGTGCAACACACAAGGGGCACACCGCAACACTTGGTTGACTCGTTCCAAACTAAGTTGGTCTATTGACGCAACGTATAAGCGCAATGCAAGATAAGCGCTAGGTGGAGTGAGGTATAACCTAGTCGCTGCCTCGCTGTCTAGCTTTCGTCCCCGCAGCAAGGGAGATCAAACAGCCATGCTCTGTCATGACTGAATGACCGCCTGTGTATGGTGCTATTGAAGCCTATGTTTGGTTCATACCGTGCGAGCACTGCGAGCGATCGGTGCCTTTCGGGCGACAGTTCCGGAGAATGAAGTCACATGGCTGCGATATGCAGCAACCCAACCCTACAGCTGTAGTAATCAGATACTCATTCCGGACGCAATCTCTCTTCTCTCGAGCACAAGCACAATAGATAAACACGCAACAGTAGAAGATGAGCAGACCCTGATGACAATTGATTAGCACAGGCACTACTACACTGCTCAACATGTCGAGACAAATCATCAACACACCGAACACCTTCGTGTGCCAAGCAGTAATCGACACCAGCGATCCGTGTGACAGTCAGACCTGACCTAGGTTGAGACACGGTGGGAGGCCCATCACGACGCAGCACAAACAATCGATGTTCAAATGCAGAGTGATCAGAGGTCAACTCACCCAATTGGGATGCCCCACGATACATACCACAGACAGCACAAACACAAACCGGCAGGTTGTCAGCCATGTGTCGGGAAAACTGGCGGGCCGTCTGCAAGTCACCCTCCACACCCCCTGTTGGCTCCGACCAGTCGTGAGGATCTAGCTCTGGAGGTACACAATGAGCTGTCGCACCTTTGCAAAATTTGCATCCAAACACTCCAGCGATCGTTCTTGGCACTGATTGGAAACAACCAAGCTGTTGCCGCTGCCTGTCTTGCCGCTGCCCTCCGCATGGCAGCTGCATCTCGTTGCTTTGCCAATCTCTGCTCACGCTCAGATGTAGATTCAGCGGCTCTGCGGCTGTGGTATGCGGCACGCCTATTGCTCAATCGTCGTTGATAAGGTGTATCTGCGTTGTCATCTGTACCCGCTGTGGCTGGTTAAGCAGGCATAGTCTTGGATGCCCTAGACTTAGCACGTGCAACACGTCGCTTGGCTAGCCTTTCCTCACGTTCACTCGCAGTTTCAGCTGCTTTGCGCTTGTGGTAGGCAGCACGCCTAATGCTCAACCGCCGCTGATGATCCGCAGCGCTGATCCACCGGTAGCGTACCCGCTGTGTTAGCTGCAGAACGCCCATCTTGTGTAAAGCCCGCTGTACTCACGCCCCTCAATTGATTTGCAAATCAGAACGTTCTGGTGCACCCCATGGGGTGGCCACAAGACGCGTAGTCTGCCGTCAGCGATGGCTGAGGATCAACCAAAACAGGCACACTTGGTATCGGTGGGTTGTGATATACCGCGTGACTGGGTGATCGCACTGCTGCAATAGGCACCCCATACAACGGTGGCCGGCTATGGAACTGGGACGCTACAGGTCGACGGCAGGTCAGGCTCATCATCACAACGACCTGCACACAAAAGTACACACAATGGACATATGAAACCGCTGAACGTAACCACAAACGGTGAAAATCAAGCACTGAACCAAAGCATCGTTGATATATCCAACGATACGACACCAAGTGCAACACTAAGCGATATTCAAGTCAATAACCATCCGATGTGATGCAACCGCGTCGTGTGAGATGAAGAGGTCTTTCAGAAAACAGCAAAACTCACCGCTATACATCACGACTTGTAACACTTCGCGATGCCCTCACAGCCGTGCAACGAACGGTGTTGAAGTGACTTTTTCGACGGCAAGAGTCATCCCAACATGTATATTTCACGCCTCGAGTCATGTCTTTCAGGAAAAAGATATACTTTATACTTGTAAATACTACAACCAAAACAAAACTGCTTATATACTCGTGTATGGCCGTCTCTTCGTCTCTTAGTGGGTCTCAGCCCTCCTGGGGCCCTACTACAACACACGTGCAAACGGCGGTCATCACCTTGACGTCACATTATCCAAGATTGCCGCGGCTCACACCTGCCCACGCCCGGAGGATGGTCCATCCATCCAAGGTAGACCACTACACGCCTTTCCCAACCCAATCCCTTCATGACCTTACGGTCATTACGGGTATCACGGACTTGAGGGATCGTTTACATACTAATGACGGCATGCAGATGACATACTAAAGTACCTTGGAGTACGGCTGCTGTGAAGAGTTTGCCAGGCTGACTGATCATGCGGTCCAGAAAACGGCCAGCTCATGCAGAAGAGTACTACACTGGTGAAGGCATCAGCGAATACGACGAGGAAGAGAACGACGGGGTGCTTCGTAGGAAACCAGCTCGCAAACATAACGCAACAGGTTGGTGGCTGAGATGTTTGGTGGCCGAACGCAAGTAGTGTGAAATACTCCTTGCTATTGTGAAGAACACTTTGACTCGTGTGGGCTCGCGAAGGCAGTAGTAGATTGACAGGGTAAGAGAGAGAACGCGGGCATACCGGACAGTACCTGGTCCGATAAGCAGGCTACGCTCTGATAGTCATATCTGAGACGAGTGTGAAACCTTCAGAAGCCACCAAGCGTATTTAGGTCAACCCAAGAGACCTCTACATGTTGCCACGATGCTGTAATGGTGCAGGCCATGATACTGTATCTGCGACAGCAGCAGAGCTTGTTACCAATGCTCAACAGCCATATACACAGTGTTCTGAAGGAACCGGGCTGCTTACAAGAGACTTTCCACATGTGGTGAGCTACCTTAAACCGGTGCAGCTAGACAAGGCATTCATCCTGCAGTTCTGCTACTAGCCGGAAAACGCAGAATATGCATCTTTCTGTTGCCACTTGCATCGCTACATTGCATGTGCTGCTGACTTCCACGATGCCATTCGTCACTAGTAACATCATGCTGATGATCAGCATGACCGTTGACTGTTGAGTGACTGCATGCCTGTTCAGGGCCAGGTCTACTGTACAGAGTCATCAATGTTGGTGGCACTCTTCAAAGCTGCACGCACACAAGTCCCTGATTTAACCAAGTGCAATGATATGCATGGGCACAGTGTGCTCAGCTTGAACAAAACTTGCTGTAGTAGTGATGCATTCCTGCAGGAAAGTTTCACCAGATTCAATAATAAGCATGGAATCTGGATGACTCTGTATGCATTATTGTGTGCATTGAGCAGACCTCGTAGGGCTTTGCATGTCAATGCCAGCGTGCAACTGATCATTCTGCAACGAAACTGTGTCTATCATAGTCTGGTGTCACTTATACCTCCTCCAAGCAGTAGCAACAATGGCATTCTGTGGTTGTCCATGCAGCGTGCTTTCATCAGAAGTGGTGCTGGTCACAAGATACACGTTTGGTTGAGCAAAGAGGTCCGGACTGTGTTCCAAAGGCTGCCTACCTTGGTTGACATGTCAGTAGTGGTAGATGGCAAACCATTGAACACGGAACAAGGTGAGCTGTGGGAAAGTGTGCAGTGGTCATGGGCGGTTGTTTGATCAACTACCAGACACCTAGGAGTGATGCAGGGCATCTGGCCAGTTGTGGCGGGCTCTGAAGCTAGGTTGCCATTTGAGTACGTCCCACACT
>LWCB01007955.1:0-15763 GCA_001630525.1 Coelastrella sp. M60 | reverse complement strand
CAGCATTACTGTCGTAATTAGAACAGTAACACCTGCCCCGACCTGGTGAACAACGTTTAGAACAAAGCCGCCTGTTCCAACCGCACATATTTCCAGAGCAATTACACTCAGAAGTGTCAATATTGCAAGATAAGCCCGGCACGCATTCAATGCATGCTCATGTCACCCAGCAGAGCATGAAGCGAGGTGTGCTCATCTATCACCAGAACTATAGGTATCAACACAGAGGGATCTGCAATTCTGTGCATTACTTCATGTTGCACCAGCAACACACACATCCATGAGCCACTGGTAAGTAGATTCGTGTCACAGCGGCTTTGAGTATCCCACAGTTGTAGAAGGCTTGATTGCAAGTGATCAATGGAGATCTAGTAACTCCAACCTGCCATATTAACACAGTGCTTTGTGCAACATCCCAAACTGGACCCGACAAGAATGTATCCAAAGCTTGCTATAGTACAGATATGAAGTACTTTGCAAACTTGGGCGTGGATGGACACTCCAATCATCTGTCTCAAACGGAATCCGACAACTACTCCCATAGCAGCAACATATCCCTATGTGCCGCAAATGACATGGGAGAGTCGCTCAGAGGTTCAAGTGCAAGTTTTACAAAGCCCCCTTGTCATAGTTCCCGCAACATTAGGGTGTTTTTGGGGTAAGCTTTGAATGCATGATGTTGCAGTGTTGGTAAACCACAAACAACCAGTAAAAAGGCCTGTAGGTAATGCCATGTGTCGATGCTGTGCAACAACATTCAAATCTATGCAGTAACCAGAAGCCTCAACAACATGGCAGCCCCCTGGCGAGAGCAGTGGGTGAGAGCATCTGTTTCAACACACTGACCTGTGTGACAGCCACAATCTGGCAGGTGAGACAGTGCAAAATAACAAACCCAGTCCAGGGGTCTCTCCAGGGGTCTCTCCAGGGGTCTCTCCAGGGGTCTCTCCAGGGGTCTCTCCAAGCTCAAACCCCGTAGCCGGAGTGTGCTCCACATGATAATTCGATAAGCAACGTCACAAGCTCAAGCATGAGATGCAGGGCAATCAGGCAACTGGCTGTGTTCGATGCAGCCAGATGAGAGTTGATGAAAGCTGAAGCGCTTCTGATCAAAGAAGATACAAAATACAACACTGCGATGAAGCAATATTGACTTGTGTGGAAAACTGCATGCACGGCATCAGATAAGTCCTTTAACAGCTACTGAAGCACAGGACATGACCCATTCACAACGGAGGATCTACTGCATAACCCCAGAAATGGTTTTAATACCAGTAACTCTATACAGGTAAACACTGAATCCAACAGGTAAAGACTGTGACAACCCCAGTGCTCTGGCAGTACGGGCCAAAGCAGCTGTTGCAGTCTATAGCTAACCGTTAAAACATGACAGCACCATGACCACCATCAAGGCGTAGCTGAAACAGTATTAGTATTAATGCCCTATCTAATATATTAATCCTGCCCTGTTTGGAACAGCATTACAGTCCTGTTTGAAACAGCATTATGGTCCTGTTCAAAACAGTATTACTGCCCTGTTTGGAACAGTATCGCTGCCCTGTTTGGAACAGTATCGCTGCCCTGTTTGGAACAGTATCGCTGTCCTGTTTGGAACAGTATCACTGCCCTGTTTGAAACAGTGATACCTACCCCGACTTTGTTGTCTCAAATGTGTCCAGCAGCAACAACATATACAGCAGGAGAAACAGTGTTTGGGACTCAGCCAGCTGTTTTAACCACACACTATTGTAGAGCAACTACACCAGAAGTATCAATGTTGCGAGTCAAACCCGGCCCATTTTGGGATGCTGGTGCTATGCATACCCATCTCAACTAGCAGATCCTGAAGCAGAGGTGTGCCTATCACCATGACGATAGGTATCAAACTCAGACCAGGTACTCGTACGTAAAGTCCTGTGCTTCAAGTATGCCACAGTTATAGAAGGCTTAAACGCCAGTGATCAATAGAGATTTAGTGATCAACCACTTGCATTGCATGCAGCTTGCATATTGCCTTATCACGCTAACCCTGCTGTCACAAGTCTTGTTTAACAGTGATCAATGGAGATTTAGTAATACTGCAACCTGAAACAGTGCTTTGTGCAGCTTTCCGAATTGCACCAGACAGAAAGCATCCAAAACTGGCAGGCAATCGGTCGTTGTACTACGATTGTAGTACAATAGGCCTGACACAGGCTCAAGCGACCACACGGGTTTCTACACAGGATGTTCAGCGACACGTAAGTACTGTTGTGTTGGCAGCACAAAAACAGATCACAGCTGTCTTGGTACCAGGGGTTGCTCTTCGTCTGCGAACAAACAAGCTCAGCCCACTCCGGCCATACGGCCCTTGGGCAGTGATTTCCTGAGGGACATGCAATAGGATTTGAACGGGCTCTCTCAGAAAGCCAAAATAATGGTCCACCTCAATAGATCACTGTCACTTAATGAGCGACTGCGTCTGCGAAGTTCTCTCCAGCTGGACGATGTGCAATCGAGAGCTCTGAAACTGGAGTATTCGTTTCGACGGGGTACAGCGGCCTGCCTGCTGTACTGATCAGTCAATGCAATGTGACCACACGCTCAACCAGTACAGGCCCAACAGACTGTTGGTCACGAAAGGGAGCAGCTGCACTCCATCCAAGCTGTACATGCCCTATGCGACCCTGCATTGACAGCATAACTACACGCACCACAGGCCTACATCCACAGTGTACATACTCGCTCAATTGTTCGCCATGACTCGAGCAGCGGTCAGTACAATACAGATGCAGATACATCCGTCACAGGATCCATCTGGAATGTATCAACCCATGTCTTCCAATCACCTCTCCTAGCTGGCATGTTGTTTCTCAGCACCACTCTCTCATCAGGCTGTACTGGGTACCCACTCACAGCGCATGCATCCCAGTGGGCCTTGCAGCTGTGGCATACGAGGTTTGCTTCATAAGTGTCAACCCCGCAGTGTTCACAGGGCCTTGTGGCGAGGCTCTGTTCCACCTGCTGGTCCATGGACAGTTCCAGAACATAGTTGCGTGCCTGCAGGTGTAAGACAGGACTCAAACCATCAGTGCTACCATGCAGTGCAAGGCTTGATAAGTGAATGAGGCCTCAAGGTCCCAGATTGAAGAAACCGGCATCTTTGCAGAAACACTCTCTATCTGTGATACACAGTTAGTATCTATGTAGTCCCTGACCATGACGAATGCGTCTACATCTAAAGATCATACTTAGAGGCGACAATGCCAGTAGAGGGTCGCTAATGTTCCCGTTTGTTGCTGTTTACCTCTTCTCTGGCTGCCTCTGTCACATAGGGCTGCTCTGGTAAACTGATTTCAAAAGGCACATCTGTATTGGCAAAGTCAGCATTCTCAAGCTGTCCCAGGTTGGCATCAGGGTCTTCCAATGCATCAGCAAGATCCAGGTACCGGTTAAGCATCACAAAAGCCATGCTTGCGTGACCAGCTGCTTTCCAAGCCATACCAGCTTCATAGAATGCCCTGCATGTTTTGCAGACATCCTTCACTTCTTCCCGGGATGATTGTGGTTTCAGAGATGCCCGCCAAGCTCAAGGAGCCTTGGGGTCCATACATGAGCACAATATGGATGAAAGGAGTATGCATGATAGCAGGTCATATTCACTGATGTTTGACTGTTGAAAACAGCACGTGTCTCCCCCCCACCTGTCTGCAGGCACAATGCCCACATATCTCAACACCGCTGTAAGTTGCTTCGCTGCCAAGTCACTGAGCCCAGCTTCCTTAGCCTTGTTCGCCAACGATGTGTAATGTGCTGCCCACATCAACCGCTTGAAATCGTCTACGTCTTGCTTCCTAGCCTGGCCACTGCTCTCAAGTAACTGGACCAGTGTGAACAGTATTTCCCTGGAACAGGAAATGATCAATTGCTAAGCCTCCGTACCTCTGCTTTGACAGAGGTTCAGAGACCAAATTCAAACTCTGTGTCCTGCAGAGACATTGCTTGCTGTTGTCTGTGGTGTCTGCTTGACCTGACAACCAGATCCATGCATAATAGATATAGATCACATGATGTGAGCGCTGCTTTCTATCAACAGCCGGTTGGTATTTGGCGCGGTTGTGATCTGTCATGCTTGAAGTGCTGGTAGAGCACCCAGACTAGTGCACATACACCCTGACAACCAACAACTCACTTTGCATGCTGTTCAGCTTCTGGCTGTCTGTGCCGCTGGTTGGCTCCAAGCACATCCAACACTATCTCCCTATAGAGCTCAAAATGCGCTGGATTGGCATTCACGCCATGCTGTGCCAACACTGCAATCGCTCCCGCCCAATCTTGTTGCCGATGCAGCACGCCTGCATGGCGGGCTGCAGTGCTACAGGCAATGTCTGGGCCTGCCTGGATAGCCTGCAGAAGACCATCACTGATGGTTGCGTCCTTCTCAAAAAAAGAAGAAAAGCAGTCTAGATCCATGTATATACTGGGGGCTTGAGCACATGCACATCTCTCTGCTGAATGAAACGCAGGCCAAGCACATAGTCCAAGGCTGGGTTGCCCACTGGCATCTCAAATGGGAAACAGCCTGACTAGCATTCAATGGCACGCGGAATGTGAGCTGTGACATGTGCACACACCAGCTCATGGGCTCTCTGCCAGTTCCCTTGTGCTGCATACATTTCTACAGCTGGTCCTGCGTTGCCACGCGCTGCAAGCTCCTCTGCATCATTGTTTGCCACAAGGTGCTCTGTGTGCAGCTGCTCAATGTACTGCAACAACTGTGGGTTGCCGCCTGCCAGTATGCGTGCTCTGTCATACATGTTACCAGAACACAGAGTTTGTATAGCACCTGCACCAGCAGCAGACTGCAGTGGACCACAAGCTACATGTGCATCTGGCACACAGCAGGTCGACTTGTAGTGATGCAGTGCTGCTGTGCAACACGGTCCTCCCAGCAGGGTGTCATTCATCTTGCCTCCTCAGCAGATAGAACTTGGCAAGTACATGACATCTCAAATACTTGGTGGGCAAGTTGCAGCAGTGCGATAGCAATAGTGCATGGTGCAGGTGCAGCGCCCTGCACTTACCCTGAATGTCGTTGATGCCCTCTTGCAGCTCTGCGGCAGCTGTCACTCTTCCAATACCAACAAGACGATGAGCGACAGCAGCAACCACCTCATGCATCCTATGCCGCTGGTGCTGCATAGCAACATTGGCTGCCTGCAAGCACATAATGTACAACTGCTTGCTCCTCACATGAGTTCACACAAGTGAACCCGGCAGTATAAGCCACATTCAACACTGCAGATTCACTGACAACATCTGCCTGCAGCAGTAATGTTTGCAGCACATACCAACATGCACTATGATGGACCCCACTCTATCCTGCTGGCTTTAGATGGCGGTTGCCCACCTGCTCCCAGCACTGCTGCAGTGCATCCAGATTTTTGGTATCTGCTGGTGATGCAGAGAGGTATGCATCAATTGCCCTGGCAAAGTCGTTCCCGCGCTCAAATGCCCGAGCCCGAGCCACTGCAGCTTCAGCTCCATTTGCACCAACGTTGGAAAGA
This sequence comes from Coelastrella sp. M60, assembly GCA_001630525.1. Lineage (NCBI taxonomy): Eukaryota > Viridiplantae > Chlorophyta > Chlorophyceae > Sphaeropleales > Scenedesmaceae > Coelastrella > Coelastrella sp. M60. The sequence continues at coordinate 10,217 of LWCB01007955.1, read as the reverse complement.
TTGGACGCCATCTCCAGGTGTATCTCCTGCAGCACACCCAGAATATGATCTGTGGTGCCTGGATGTGCACCCCTTGTGCCTGAATATGATGTATGACATGAAACCTGCTACTACCAGTTGTGCAGCTGGTGCAGTTTCACTCAGCTTCCCGCTGCTGACATCACAACATACCATTACTCAACTGCAGTCAAAAGCCATCACAACGCAAGGGGGATGTATGTCTGCATGTACCTGTACTTTTGCTGGCATGTATGCTTCAGCCAACCTCAGTGCAGACTGCCACTGTCCTGCTTCCCTGTACATAACTAGAGCTGCTTCTGGCCTCTTTGCCTTCAGATACAGACTCTCTGCCAGCTGATACTGGTTAGCTTCTGCAGCGGCTGCTGCCTGTGCCGTAAGTATGTCCATGATGGCTGTGGGGTCATACTGCTCAGCAACACGCATTGCTGCATCCCAATCTTGGTTGTGGAGGTACATGTCAATGGCCTCACGAGGCTTGCCTGCAGCATCAAGCGGCACCAACAAGATGCGTCATCAGCGTGATGATTTTAAGCACTGATCAAAGCCATAGAAGCAAGGTCGCCTTTACCATCTCATACAAGGAATCTCCTGGTCGGCCTCTGCTCAACCACTCTGTTTCAACATTAAAATACAATACAGCCATAGGGGACTGGTCTATATAGGTGGGCTCCGGCCCAGTGTTGGTTTGGGTTCATGGTTGATGCCAGGGTTGCCCCTGTTTCAACAATACTTATGAAGATCAAGAGCATACCTACCTGCGTTAACAAACTCGCCCTCGGCCTCCTGGAATCTACCAGAGTCCTCGAGGAACATGGCGTACTTCAAGTGGACATCCGGCAGCTTGGCTGCAGCAGCTACTTGAGCCAGTTGGAAGGCATGTACAAAGGCACCTGCCTCCACGGCATAATCCACGACGGCTTCACCGAGATTGAGTCGCCTTAGCAATGTAGCGGCCTCTTCTTGACTCAGGGTGATGGCCCAGGTGTAAGCAACCTGGGACAGCAGTCAGCAAGCCCGGATGTTGGTGTACTATGCTGGCCGCTTCATGGGCTCTCATGCATGCAATGCGGAGATGGAAAACTGCTCACGGCTTGTTTCAGTCAAACCAACCCTGTCTAGAAGCCAGTGGTTGCTTACAACAGGTGCAGCCAGCTAAGGCATCACCACGCTCACTGTGATCTGTCATAAGCGCAACTGTTGAGGTCAGTTGCCTGCACACTGCTTGCAATCCTAACAAATACCAAGGCACTGCCAATGTAGATAGGCTACAGGTGCCTTACCTGCTTTGCAGCCCCCAGGCCTCCAAACACCTTGGCCACCCGCAAAGCATCCTCCCATGCTCCTTGTTGCCTATACATTGCCACAGCTGCCTTCCACTCCTTGGCCTCACAGAAGTGCCTCTCCGCCTCACGCCAAGACCCTTCTGCTTGTAAGGCCTGATATGACAAGGACAGCATATTCAGAGCTGAGCACTTTTTGGATATTCTCCAGTGTGCGAGCTGACGCCACCCTTACCAACCAATGCACCTGCCTGACATCGTGAGGAGAGCAGCCAAGCGTTGTCATACACAATCTCTGTTGTTGCCGGTCACCGGCATTACACTCTTGAGGGATGCAGCTTCTCTGGGATTCACTCATGAAGCAATCACCTGTCCCACAAGAAAGTGAGCTTGCGGCAGTTGGTCTTTTCTATGAGTCTGCACAAGCTTCAACATTTGCAACCACATCTTGTTGCGCTTGTACATGTTGACAGCCATGTCAACCTCTCCACCTGTAAGGAAACATCTTTGTTCAGCCACTGACACGATGCTAGGAAAAATCAGCTTATGTCCGTGCATCTTGACAGTATGTTGCAAGCCAAAGAGGAAAGGTGTACAGCAACAATGCTGGCTCAGAACAGTAGAGCAAGTGTCAAGAAGCGGTCCCGACAGCTGCCAAAAACCCTGAACACCCCCCCCCCACTATAACAGATGTCCTGTCCGACAGGTAGGCTACCAGGCATGACTCACCTGCAACATATGCCCTTTCAGCATCTTGCCACTGCTTGTTTGACTCACAAGTTCGTGCGCGCTTGCTGTAGAACTGATGCAATTCACCTTCATCGAGGTAGCCCTGTGCCACCCTTTGCGCAGCAGCCCAATCACCTAAAGGCAATCGGGACCAGATATGTCAGTGGCTGCCCAAAGCAGATGGTCCTTGGGTCAGTGGCGCTGGACAGAAAACCAGCAGCTGGCTCATCAACAGGCTGCAAGTCTCTTGCAGCCATGCATTGCACTGCACATCTACTTGCATGGTTACCGGCTGCAAGAGTGCCGCAGCACATTTCTAGTACTGAATTGGCTGTCAATATGCTGTGGTTGCAGCAACAGATGATCATTGTTTGTGAAGTCTTAGTAATGGAAGCAGCCAATACCTGCTTTCATCCACATTTCAACAGCACTTAAAGGTGCAGCAGCACGTATGAAGTAACTCTCGGCTTCCTGCCTGTTGTGAGCTTCTTCATAATGCTGGCCGATGCGCAAGTAATAGGGTTGTGCCTTATCTGGCTGCAGGAAGTCCACGATTCCTGGAGTGCAGAGACACACACAGTACTGAGTGCACCCCAGGCTTCATGCTTCACATGCTTGTGTATGTTGTCTCCACAAAGCGCGCCAGGATGCAAAGTACCACAGCATGAGTCCAGTGAGCCAGCCTGTCGTGGCAGATCATGTGCCTTGCGCCCCGTTGGTGAGAACACCACATACCCAGAGGCTGCTGGGATTTAGTGCCACAGCCTGGATCATTGGAGCATACCTGCGGCTTTGGCAAACTGTCTTGCTGCGATAGCTGCCTCAATGGCCTTGATTGTGTTACCAGCCTCAATGAAATGATTGATTGCAGTATCCATCTGCTTCTGACTCGCCAACCAGTCACCCCATTCTTCTTCAAGGGTAATCACAGATGCTGGGCTTATGGTCCGAGCGAGCTCGACGGCTTTCCTGCAGGCAGGGGACACATGAACTTGTTACAAAGCATGATCTGGGTCCGCACAGCCAAGTGATGTGTTACATGTCATTCTGTAGTAGGTTCAGAGGCTTGGTCATGTAGCATAGTACAATCCTCAACCCAAATGACTTAAAGAGCATTGCTCAATCCAGGTGGTTCTATAGGCTTTATTGTCCAGAGATGCATAAGTGTGCATGCACAGTTGGGCTTTGATTTTGTGACAGTCTTGTTGAGCACCAACTCTTGCCCAAACTCTACATGAACGCACCTGTATGCATTTCCCTTTCTAAAGGATTGCAGTGCCTCCTGTTGCCGGCCCAGGTGGTGATACAGATCACCACACCGCTCATGCAGACCAGCCTTGATAAGGGATGCAGCAATGGAGTCCACCAGTGTCTGATCGTATGAGCCTCCGTGACTGATGATCACCTGCATAGCAGGACACACGAAATAGCTGATGTGCATGAAACCATGTTGCTTCTTGGCGCTAGAAAGCTGAACTCCTGACGTACACTGTGCATAGAGTATGGCCAGCCATGGTATGCAACAGTGGCAGAGCTGATGAGGCTAGCCTCTACCGATACCCACTTGAGCTGCTCTGGCTGGCAAACCCCCTTTGAGATACAAGCTGATAGCCGCTAGGTGATCTCCCTCCTGTTCTTTGACTGCAGCTGCCTTATCCTCCTGAGATGACTTCAACAACCACTGATAACGGGCTCGCTTCAGGTCATCTGTTTGTGGATGACGAGCTGTGTCCGCAACCCTGATCACATCTTCCCATCTGACAGGAGAAACAGGAAGCAAACCAGCTACACATAGGTGATGACAAATGGATCGCCTGTTCTGGCTGAAGCCATATAATCATACAGCGGAATCAACACTCAACACCCATGTGATGCTGCTTGCGGAGACCGCCAAGGACAGTGAGAGCAGTCACAGAATTGTTGATTTGCAAGCCTCAGCCCACCTGTGTGCTTGCTGATATGCAGCAATCGCAGCATCAACCTGGCCCTGGGCCAGTAGCAGGGACTCTGCTACAGGCCACTGCTTGGACAGAATAGCCAACTGAGCGCGAACTGCTACAGGTAGGTGATCAGAGGCTGTGTCAGCTGAGCTGGCATCCTTGGCTGCAACCTTGGCCAGCTACAGCACGAGATGTCAAAAAAGTAGAAGTCAAGCTTGCGTGTGTGAGCTGGCTTGCACTGTGACCCTAACACCCTTCATGACAGCTCACTCCACACAACAGGCGCCGTGAAATGCACAGTGCGTTAAGTAAACCCTTTGCAATCATGCTTGAGCAAAACAAAGTCCCTTTCCGGCAGGTAACATCTGCCACATGACCATCCCTCACCTTGCGTATATAGCGAGCCCTGGCCACGTTCCCCAATGCTGCATAACACCGCTCAGCCACTGCCAGTTGTTCATGCTCAAGAGCCACTGCTGCTAGCTGGGCCCACTGTGCCTCTGTTTCTGGGTTCAGCTCCATAGGTTCTAGGGTAGCTAAAGCTCTTGGCAGATCCTGCAGATCATGCATTTAGGTTTATGTGGTCTACTGTATACTACAGTCACACATCTGCCGCTAGCCTGTACCAGCACCTGACTGAGTTTGGCAGCTTGCATGCAGTCTAGAAGCTAACATCCCCAGCATCACATGTATATATCTGGAGGCTGTGAGGCTCTGCTGTTTTCATGCATTCTAAAGCCTGTGAGTGAGACTCACGCAGTCATCCAATGCAGAGGCAAAGTCAATCAGTGCTTCATCGAGGGCATAGCCTGTTGTGGTGAGCCCTTCATTGACCAGCACCTCACTCCTGCCTGGACTGCGCTCAATCCCCTCAACATCACCCTTGATGTTGATCATAGTCATCCTGCAACCGGGTGTGCAGCATCAGCACTAATCATGCATCACTGATGGGTGTATCTAGTCGGTGATTGCTGTGGCCTCCATAGACATGGCTTACCTGTCAGGATGCTTCACGCTGTACCAAACGCAGAGGTTTGTTCTGCACTGAGCAACGATCACATCGCTGCCAGGCACCCACTGAACGTATTGACAGAAATCAAGTAAGCTGTGGCGCTGCTGACTTTGCAGGTCCAACAGGTGCAGCTGATGGCGCTTGTCCCGGAACAACAAGTGGCTGCCTCGCATGTTCAGCTCCTGCAATGTGCACATGAGACTGCTGTCAGCTGTCAGCAACACAACTGTGAGGGGCCACACATGACCCTGCATCAATGATTCTATCCGGTAGGCTGCTATCAATGTGGACATCCCAGATCACCACTCCATGTGCAGAACACAATTGAGGTGGCGGCTGAGTAGAATGACAATTGGCCTTGATTAGTGCAATGCATGTACAGGACGGGTCATGCAGATCATCTGCTGGTCCCTGACAGCTGGCATAATTGCGCAGGCCTGATTGTCACTGCTGTGGAAAAACATGCTCGGTCAGGAATACTTCAACAAAGTTCAGCCTTGTCCTGCTCACCAACCAATCTATCCTGCATCCGTGGTTCACACTAGCTAGGGTAGAACCACCAACCAGGAGATCCAAGACTCTGATTGTCTGCAGGTCCACCAGGTATGCTACTCTCTTTGCAGCAGGAGCAGTACCACGAGCTTCTATAGCCGCTACACTCAGGAGATAAGGGCTCATATGCTCTGTCCTACACACTGCCAGCACTTCATTCTGACCATATTCAATAATGGACAGTTCACCGGCACGGAACAGTAGGCACAACTGCAGAGACCACACAAGCATGTAAGGAGGTGATCAGCATCTCCAGTCATAATTACAAACATTCCCTAGAAGCTGACTAGTGGCTGAGGGAGCTGCAAGCGGCTGGTATACATAACCAATAACCATTACATGCAACCAACCTTTTCATGCTCAAAATAGAATCTTTCTGTCATATCACTTTCCCAGGGGATTTCGCTCAGCCGACAGGTGTCTAGATCCCCAAGCAGCAGGGTGGCTTGAGTCCGGCCGACCAAGAAACGATCTTGGTAGATGCTTATCTTGTGAACCTCGTACCCATAGACTGCAAGGGCCAATACATCACTGATGCCGGTTGGACATGTACTTCACATGCACTAACATACCAAGCTAAGTCTACATAGCGAATGACTTGATTCCCTGCTTCTCCCTAACAGCATGTTTTCATAACGCCCCACCTGACTTCAGAACTGTTCTGCTGCCGCTGACTAGGCTCTTGACAATGACTGCATTCTTGCTTACATACGTCAATTCAAAGTTCTCTTTGTACCTGCATAACAGTACACTTGCTCAGCGTCTCTGCAAATGTGCAAGCTGCTCACTAGTGGTTTGCATGGTCATCACAAGGGCACGACTCACTGCTGATGGAGCCCTAGCGGCTGCAAGCTGCAGTCACGTACTTGTATCGTTTGATGCATGCATCATACAGATCCACACAGCCAGTCAGGCTCCCAACTGCCAGTCTGCTTCCATCTGGCTTCCATGCTAAGCTAGTTGTTGCATAGAAATTCTCCACCTGGTTAGCAGACACAGTTGTGTGGGCTGAAGCAGCTAAGATCAGTTTCACCAGACAATCCATTCCTACTACTACCAATATGCTCGAGTACAAGTACCTTTGTTGCAGGCTAGTTCATGTCAGTTGCTATTATTGCTGCCTGTACAGATTAGGTACACCTCACCTTGTTTACGGCAACCTGTTCCCACACATTTCTGCTGTTGCTGAAGCTGTATACATAGAATCTGTTGAACGCGCCAACTACTGCTGTATCCCCACTGGGATTGAACGTGCAGCAGGTGAAGTCATGAACTTCATTGTCATTGCTGTAATCAAACGCCTGCAACTCCCTGCCATTTAAATCATAGAACACCACCTGCATGCAGAGGGAAAGCGAACGAAGGACACACGCTAAGTGCTCGTGGTAAATATTGATTGTTGTTGCATGTGCTTGGCTGAGAAAGCCTTGACTATGATTTTTGGCCTGCTGTTGCACTTATTCCTACTGATCACAGGGCTCCGCTGGCATTGAGTATGGTGAGCCGTGCTGATGTGACACACAAGGTGGCTGCAGGACAACTCACTCTGTTGTCATTTCCAGCGGCACAAATGCTGTCGCCCCATGCAAGAGCATAGGGTGAGCTAGAATGTTGCAGCAACTTGCTGTAGCCCAGACCTTGTGCACCCTCCTGTTCTGGGAACGTGAACCTGTATATGCTGCCGTCAAGGTGGCCTGAGATAATGGCATTGCCGCTGCTGCTGGAAGCCACTGACACCACGTAGCTGCTTTCGGCATGGCTATACATACTGTAGGTTTTGTTGGTTTTCAGCATACCCAGCTTTACTTTGCCGTCTGCTAAACCAAACACAACCTCATTATGGCGCTGGGGTGGCCAGCAAAGGCACGTTACTGCAGATGTTTGCGGGAACTTGTTGCATATGCTTTTTTTCTCGCTCCAGTCAAGTCCTAGCCTGCACGAGGGTGGGAAAGCACCGCATGTCTTGTTTATTCACTGCAGAAATCTCAGAGGTACCTCAGGTTGACCAGATTTATACAAGTGGTCCAAAATAGTCTTCAGTTAAATGGGTTCTGCATGCACTTGCAGTTGTTCTCCTGACAGGTACTGTGTTGTGCGATGCATGCTATCTTGCACCACTGCTTCTAAGAAGGAAATCAAAATTAAGTTGATATGCTCATAGAGTCAGACCTGTATACAAACACAATATTGTCACTCTGTGCAACCGCCAGTTTGGTAGAATCTGGGGAGAATGCCATGCCCTTAACCAGATACGCTCCTGTGCCATTTGGATCTGCTGCTTTGGTTTTGAACTTGTCCTTCCTTTCCCCAGACTCGTCAAACAAGTGCACAACTTTGTCGAAGGTCACTGCTGCAAGCTTGGCACTGCAGCAAACACATAGCATCCACCGCAGAACACTGTTGGCAGGCGAGAGATTGTTTGTTCGGTTGTAATAACATCTCACCAAGCTTGAAAGTGAGAAATATCGTTGCTTGCTGCTGGATACACTCGTTCAAACAGTAAACGCGCACTTGTTGGGAGCCCAGGACAGTGAGCTGACTTTCTGTATACCATCACTGGGCTGAAGTAGTGTTTGTGCAAGCGTCAGATTCATTTGAACACTCTCTTTGGCGGATCAGGCTCTGATGTTGTCCATGTAGCTCAGGAGGGATGTACAGCATGGCACGCTCGAAAGGTGGACTCGTCAGGCTACGCTGACCGTTCACACGCTGTGTAAAGAGGCATTTGTTGTCTTATCATACCATGAACTTGGCATGTTTCCAACGATATTGATTACCAAAAGCGCAGCGCGGTGCATTAGCATGTTTACGAACCGGCAAGGCTTCCCACGTCAGGGTGTCACACTTGTGTTTGCTCTCATCCTGTGTGTATAGCATTTCTGATCATATCCGTTGAATATACTGGTGATTACGCGACAAGAGGCTGTCTGATACAAGGATGAGGGTGCACAGATGAGCAAGCAATACATCCCACCTGCTGATCTGTTGCTTAAGCAATACTTACGTTTGGCCCAGTCATTTACAGACAGAGCAGCGCCTCAGGTACTGCAGACTGTGCGATTGAAAGCAGTGTGTGACACAGCTCAACCAACTGCACGACAGCTGAGCCTCGACACAGCTTCGGTGTACCGAATGATTCAAGGCAGATGATTGCACTTAGTCGTATAGCATCTACACCTAGATGTGAAGTTTGCAGTGGGAACAGCCATGCCATAACGCATGGATATCAAACAGTACAGTATTCATTGCTGCTGGTGTTTGAAGCCAGGGCTTGATACGAGAATTGTTGCACCGCAGGACAATGTGCTAGCCTTGATCACATCAGATTGTCGTTATGAACGGGCGCTGCTGGGTATAAGATTGTTAGCTCGGCACCATTTGGGGCACACAGTGAACTCCTTGATTGAATGGCGAGAGCATGTCAGTGATGACGTCAAGAAGAACTACAGCCAGAATAATGTGGTCAATGTGCCAGGGACCTGCAAAAGGGTGAGCACGCTGTGTTGATGGGGCAGCTCAGGTTTGTTACAGCACAGACTGCTACATCAAGGACTCTGTCTGAAGTGTATTGGCCAGCAATAGCGTGCAGTGGCACTTGACAGTGTTCGGTGTGTGCGTTGCTGTGCAGGCCGCCATGGAAATCCTGTTTCTGCAAGGAGCCATGCAGGTGCTGGATGCATTTGAGCCAGAATTTTGGAAAGACAGGAATTTCCAGACATTCTTCCAAAGCATGCAAAAGTAAGTCTGCAAACCATCTTTGTAAGCGGTACAGACATCTTGTGTCACGTGCTAAGGACTCATTCATGATGGCAGGAATCTCCAGCAATCAATCAAGTCATATACAGGCATTGTACCAAACCATTGGTAGCATGCAGGAGAAAGCATGGCCTGTCACAGCAGAAGGAATTATATGCAACAGTCGTATGTGCCCAATTAGCAGTCCAGCCACAGCACAGGCCGTCGCCATGACCTTGACTTGTATATTGCTTTGCTGAAGCTGACTTGAGCTACTAGGTGACCATACCATATTGTCACAGCACACAGTAGGCAACAGGAGTATGCTGATCATGCAACTCGCAGTTGAAAACAAGCCTTTGCTTGCTGCTTGTACATCGCAGTGTGTCCTTTCGTTGGCTGCTGAATTCGGAGGATTACGTGCCCTATCCAGAGCTGACACAGATCAGGCAGCATGTAGTGCTCATCAGCGGTAGAGTTGTTGGGGCTCTATCACGCATCAGACTCCTGGATGTGTGTACCCAGTTTGTAAAAAAGCTGGAAGAAAGGGTGCAAGTGCGCAAAGACATAAACCCTCGAACAGACCCGGCACTGGCCAGGTCCCAGGCCCTGAGACTGTGTGCTGGTGGGTCTTACTACCAATGCAGTCTCACGGAATCAGCGACTGCAATATGCAATACTTTCTTTTGTCCGCTGTGCATGTCTATTTGAAGCAGCAGGCTGAAGACATCTGTACCATATCTATACCTGTAGCAGCTGCTTCACGTTGACCATGCGCCGTGGCGAAGGTTGTGCCGTGGCTTTTGATGTTGAACGCAGGCATGCGGAATATTGAGCTCACTTTTGATACTGATGAGCAGCTGGTGCAGTCCACGAGGTTCCTGCAGAAAGTGCACCCCCTCAACTACACAACAGCAGTCAAGAAGAGTCAGGTATGCCCATAACCTG
>LWCB01007941.1:0-11704 GCA_001630525.1 Coelastrella sp. M60 | reverse complement strand
GCATTTCATGTTTATGCTGCTCATCAGCACCAGGCTGCTGTAAGGCGGTCTTGCAGCTGTCAGCGAGGTGCATCTTCAAATACTGATCTCATGGTCTTGAGTGTTGCTCATTTTCGTCCGCTGTGCACGAGATCTTGAGTTGCTAAGGTGTAGGGTGCATTATTTTCTTGTACTGTTACTTGTATGCCACCAGAGGTGCGGATAGTGCATACAACCTACCATGGGCTGTTAGCTTGCAAGCTTGCATTTCATGTTTATGCTGCTCATCAGCACCAGGCTGCTGTAAGGCGGTCTTGCAGCTGTCAGCGAGGTGCATGTTCAAATACTGATCTCATGGTCTTGAGTGTTGCTCATTTTCGTCCGCTGTGCACGAGATCTTGGGGTGACTAATATGTATTGTGTCGTGTTTTCTTGTACTGTTACTTGTATGCCATTAGAGGTGCGGATAGTATTTCTACATCGTCGCTTGTCAAAGCGTACTTGAGTGGTTTCGTGCTCATCTGCTGCTGATGTTCATCTGAGGTCAGCAACTGAGCAGCATAGCCCAGGCCGCACGGATTAACAAGTAAATCGTGAGGCCTGCAGCACAGGCTCTACCCTGTGGTATGAACAATGTGTGTGTATGTAGACAGATGGCAAGTTACACTGGATGAGAGCTCTGTTTGTGTCTGCTATTATTTGCCAAGGGATTTATATCATAATAGGTATTACAGTTCAAAGTGACTTGCATGTATGTACACTTATGTATACTTATATGACATACATGTCATCTCAATGCCTGCATGGATGAAGCCAAGTTGAACTTGAGCTGTACAGCAACATGTTTATATACCAACATTGTGGGTTGGTATTTATGCATACTCATGCCATCTTGATACCTGTATGAGAGAAGTTGAACTTGAGTTGTTTGTACATTAAAGTTGGGGTTGGTACACCTCAACGTGTGGGATGCTCAAAGTGAGGTGATGCATATCTTGACTGCATGTCATGACCAACTGATGGAGACAGTGGTCTACTGCATGACTGCACTGCATGGTGTGACTGCTGTTCTGTCGGATATATCATGTGCTATGATAGCAGCCACTGAGCTACTTGGGCTTGTTCGTGCTCACCCCTGACAGTGGCATCTTATGTGCGTCAGGCTTTGGGACAAAGTCACTTTGTGAGTGTAAACACTGGGTGCCCAACCTCTGGGTGGTGACAACCAAAGACGGAGCGCTGGTTCAACTTGATCATCTTGAACACAATCATCTAATCTGCTGCTAATGATTAGCAGCAGCGATTGCTTGTCATTATCAGCCAGCATTGCATTCAACCCCGGTGAGAGCATTCTCTTTTGCAATGCTGCAGTGCTGCACGAGCCAACTCTCAGAGACTGTGTCACAATATGATTTCACGGTGCGGTTGCAACCGTCAGTGTTGCATGGTGCGGTTGCAACCGCTTTGCTTTGTCCCAGATCTCAACTGATGCGCAGTAGGCGTACGTCCAATTCACAATGAAATGCTGTAACAATGATTGATATGCTGCTCATTTTGAAGCAACCATTGTTCGTTTAAGACTGTTGTTAAACAACAACAGTGACCGGTGCACATACTGGCTATACCTACTCAGAACCATCGAATGAATGGCAAACTGACTTGTACACATAATCAACTTTCAAAGTGAGGTGCATGCACGCGGAAAAGCAAGTAAGTACTAGTTACATATCTGCTTGCCTGTTGAATGTTGAATGTAAACCCGCTCTGGCCATTTGGCCCAATTGGGTATCTATGCCTCCCCGGAAACTCGAAGAGGCATTCACAACAAGCATGATTAGCAGTCTCACAGAGACTGCAACCAAGCACAACTGGCACTACAGCCTCACCTTGCTTGCCTGACTTGCAGCAACTGCTACAGTGTATAAGAAACATAGCAAAGCAAACAGAGAGCGCGATTCGAAACATGCAAAGCAGGTTGCTGCATCATGCAACTATGGCCGCTACTGTGGATACTGGGATACGCTGTAAACTGAGAGGAACACCAAAATCTGCCCACACCACACTCCAATAACACCCATATTACCTGCACACAAAGTGAAGTACGCCCCCAGGCGATGTGTGACGCATCATTATGATCCACAACTTTCAAATTGTAGATTAGCCCTCACATGTGTGACCATAAATCCGGCCAGAAGTACCTATTTTCCAGCTGCAGCCTCCACAACACCAGAACAATGACACCCCCAACACTGCTTGCTTCATTGCACCAATCAGTTGGTAAGCTCATGATAAGGCAAGGCCTTCTTGCTTTGCACATGTACTAGGCTGAAGCCATTGTCAATTTTCACTCAGCAGTACACTATAATATACTGATTGCCCTGTGACGGACGTCCACGAAACAAACTTCGAATGTACTGTCAGCTCACTGGGTGTCACTGTGACTGCCAGTGCTGTATATGCTGGACAAACAAGTTAACCCACACCAACCATACAGCCCTTGGGCTTTCATTCCATGAGGGATATGTGATTGTTGGTACATGGAGCCGTTGATGCCACAAGCGGCATGATATGGAGAATATCATATGAACAAGATGCACAGCAATCTCTCACGACTCTCAAACATCTTGCTGCACAAGCGACAACTCCCTTTGCACACAAAAGAAGCTACTGAGTCAAGTGCAACGATGATAAGGCATGACACAAAACTGGACATGCATCTATCAGTGACCGCCACATATGACCTCGAGTACATGTGACAGAACAGCACTGCCAGATCATGCATTACACACTTGATTGCCAAGGACACACTTGGCCACTTCCCTGCGTAAGACATGATCACCAGCACCACAAACACCGCCCCTCAGGGCAGCACAATAGCATTCAAGCTAACAGGGCTATCTACCAGACTGCTGCTGCCAGTTGCTGCTGCCACTGCTGCAACTCCTGACTGCTCAGCCCACAACAAAGCGTCTCGCCTGCCGCACTCTATCAAATTGTCCAACATGTCTTCATCAGCGGGCTCCAGCGCCCATCCCAGCATCTGCTGCACTGTGTATGGCCAGTCTACAAAGGTGTCAGGGCTGATTGAGATGTTTCCCAGTCGTGACAATTGCCTGCTGGGGAGACAACAGATACGACAGGTGTGACCTGCTCCAGGAACATCAGGCAGGAAGTTGGTGAGACCTGCGACAAGAAGGTCACAACGCCGGAAGGGTGTTGCTGAGAAATTGAGCTTGGTTGTGCTGGGTGCCATGACTACTTGCACTTGATACAACAACAGGTGATCACGTGACTGTTTGACAAACCCAGTATCTGTGTGACAGTATCTGTGTGACAGTCTCCATGCCACAGTACCATCCTTCTAGCATAACAATCACCACAGTCTGATCACTTTGAAGTAACAGTGTACGACATGCTAATAGCTTTCTGTCAGCCCTGCTTGTTACATTACACACGTACTTGCATCATCATCATCATCACCATTGCAGCGCCCTTACCTCCGTCAAAGCAGGGGACCTTCCTGAAGGTGGTGAACAAGCTGCCGTCAAAGTACCTGCAAGGTACAACAGCGAATTCATCACAACGTGCAAGGAAGTACATTGGCTCAACTGGAAATTTGTACCAGTTGCTACAGGGAAGCCAAACGCTCAATTGAAGACAAAACAACACCAAGCGGTTTGGTGTGGGGCACATGCTATTGAGGCAAGGTGGCTGTTAACATGTTCTATCTACGTACTGCTTCACTGTGTTAGGCAAGCTGCTTCCCTTGCAGGCTCCATCTGTGTTGCTTACCATGGTATGTGACAAGATGTCATCAGTGCTGCAATGAGGTCTCTCCTGTTGCGGAACTTTGACACCAGGCGAGGCCTGTAGCGCGGGGCCAGCAGTGTGACTGCAATGTGTGTCTTGCCGCTACACCTGGCTGCCACGTCATCTGGCAGCACATCCTGCAGCACATCCTGCAGCACTGGTCCCAGCCTGTGTCTTGTGCCGCTGTCTCTGCAGTCACGAGCCAGCTCGAAGCAAGCGTCCCTGATTGTGGACAAGGGCAGGCCGCTGTTGATGCAAGCTGCTATCAGAGAACCAGCTGATGCTCCTGCTAATTGTGTGCTGGGTTGCAGGATGTTCATTTGCTGCAGCTGCTCTGCTATGCCCAGGTAATACTGCAGCATTATAGAAGGGACAGCAGAAGCAGTTGTTTGATGACTGACATGAGACTGTTAGGGGTGGTCAGCCCTAAGAAGACCAAATATGCCATTGGCGGCAGTTATCGATGCTTTAGTTCGCTTACAAGCAGTATCTGAACAGCGGCACCATCCAGCAGACCGATTGTATCAACGATCTGCTGCTGATTTGAGAAGGACATGCTGGCCTGGTGCTTGACACTCCAGCACACACGAGATGATCAACTGCTGTCGTCCAGCCACTGTGCTCAGTGTTGTTGCCATACACCACCAGTACAGTTCTGCTCAATAATACACATCAGTAGCTCACTGGGAAGAGTAGTCCTCCAGCTGAAAATCCAAATGCCAAGTTGCCTTGCTGAAAGGCCTCTGCAGCTGACAATGATGGCGCTTGCTGCAGCTGCACTGAGCCTGCCATGCCTGATTGCAGCCGATGATTGGCATCCGCGGCTGTTACAAGAAGCGATCTTCTGCTCCGAGTCTGTACGTGCAGGAACCTGGCTGAAGTACATATCTGTGGTGTGCAGGTGCGCTGCACAGCAGTGCTGCTGGTTCTCTGCGTCTGCAGCATGGAGTCCAGCACTGGCTGCCAGGAAGAATAAGTCAAGATTAAAGCAGGTTGGCCATGTACAAGAGTAGTGACTGGCGTAAGCAGCTGGCTGTTTGCGAATTCAGGTGCCACCAAGGGGACTATAAGGGAAGTATATTATAGTACCCCTTGGTGCCACAGTGCCTTGCGCGCTGCCTCCCCCACACGATCCCTGCAGCAAGCGTCTTACACGACACAAGCGGATGCTGATTAGTAGTGCCACATGGACGTCAGTGCCTGACAGAGCACAACACAACCAGTACTGCTAAGCCCGCCTTGTCAGCGGTAGACAATAGACGTTGCAGCAAGCAAGGGGTTGAAATGACATTCGTATCGGTAGCCAAGCTTTAACGGTGCACAGATATCGTCGCCTTGCTGTGAGAACTCATGCTCCCTGCCTTGCTTTCGAGGGAGTGAACTGTGCAATTCATGCTTTTGCTATGCTATTGAATATCGTTGCTTAGAGTAATTGATTCATCAACAACCTCAGTGTTGGCTGAACCGTGTCTAGGACCATGTCAGGTGCAGACCAGCGATGGCACCGCTTGGTGAGTGCTGCAACCGAGGGTGCACTTCAGACGCAGTTTAACAAGGCAACTTAACATAATTGCTATGGTTTGTGTGAACTCATGGCGAAGGTGTCGTGTCTCCTTCAGAAGACTCCTTTGCCATGTGCACAGCCGTTGACATTGCTGCTGCCTTCATGCTATGCAGGAGTTCGCGGCAGTGACGCGCAGAAGGCCTTCAGGATTGGGAGGATACGGGTTTGTGCTTTTTGAGGACAATTCCGGGAAATTGGTGAGCAGCACAGGCCAGCATCCGAGCAGTATGTTGATCGGCAGCAGGGCGAACATGACAATGAAGCTTGTAGTGCAGTTGGGACGTGGGGCTGCCTGCTAGTGACTTAGTAGCTACAACTGCTATGTGTACGCTACCTACCAGCCATACCTACGATACTATCACCCCCTGCGCCTTTTAAGAGCAGACACTGCATGCAGTGTGCAGCTTGATGCCTATACAAGTTGCATTTCTGGGATAGTACGCAATTCCAGGCAGGATCTGACTTACTATTGTATCAGCATCCTAGTAATATCGATGAATAGAACGGCTAATATGTGTTCTGCTCACAAGATGCATTGTGATAAGGTGCAACTTGGCAACCATCTACCATGCTGATCTCTTCATGCATTGAACACCGCACTCGAGTATTTGGCACACACACAGCTACAGCTGTTATGTGGTGATATCTACAGCTATTGCATGGTAGGTCTTCAATATGCTTGACGTAGTCAACCACATAACAGCTGGTGACTCTGTGAGTACTGGCATTTGTGGGTCTGCAACAAGACTTAGTTCTGTCGCAGCTGGGCAGCATTCAGGGCTTGCAGGCAGCGACAAATACCTTGCTGCAACCAAGACACAGAATTAAAACGGCATGCAGAACCTACTCATGTGCACACACTGCACCACATGCATCAACAGAGCATTGCTTTTGTTGCTTCTGCAGTTGGCCACTGGTTGTGCCCCTGTCCTCAACACCACATACAATCAAGCTGTACATCTTGCGCTGCAAGAGGGCCTCAAGGTGAGTTGGAGTGATCCAGTGCAAGCTGCATGAAGTCTGTGGTAGTGCTATTCAGACCATTATCATTTCGTGTGACACAGGACGGACCTGCACACATGGCATGGGGTCAGACTTTGGAACTCAGTGGCGGTTCATACGAAGCATGCTGGGGTCATTGGCATGACTGAACGCCCAATGAAATATTTTCACCATCAAATTTGCTTCTCCTACTGTCCTACTCCTGCTTGCCTTATCTCAGATTGCCCAGGCTCAAGGCGCCAAGCAGCTGCTGTTGCACTGTGACTCACATCCTGCTCTGAAGCAGGTGAGTCTGTTGTTGACTTACTCACGGACACATAAAGGAAACAGGACAGAGCAGCCAGCCTATCTCTGCTCATGAGGGAACTTGCTGGTTGGAAGGTATTTCTGTCAGTGTCTGTCACCTTGTTGGTCAGCACTGCACCGAAAAGGAATTGAGTCCATCTAGTGGCTGCCTATTGTTCCAGGAGTGATGTTGGGAGCAGCTGCACCAAATACTACCGGGTATGGAGTACTACTGATCTGTGTGGATGGCCACAGTGCATGCATATAGCTCACGAGGAAGTCACCGGTTGTGGAGAATCAGCAATGCTACCACAAAGATGCATTTGCGTTGTGTGCACATCCTTGTTGACAGGTAATTAGCAGTCATACGTCCACAGTCAGGCCAGCTGACGCGTCACCGCCACTGATAGAGGCAATGCAGCGGCTGCAGCAGTTTGATGACTGGAAGCTGGAGAAGGTGGATAGGTGAGTATGTGGGGTGGCAGTGATAGCTGCAGGAGGGGGGGGGGTTCTGGGTTTTGAGCTTTGCGGTGATGTTGACATCGTCTGCATGAAGCCAGCAAATACTGATGTGCAAAACCAACTGGTCGTCATGTGCAGGTGAAGTCACATGAAGGTGTTCATTAGTCATTAGCGTACAGTATCAGCATCGTTGCGGGTTGTTGATGCAACAATGCCTTGTACTGTGCGGGAAACTGTTCCGCATAATAATTTGCTGTACACAGTTCCACCTTCTGTTGTTTTTGTCGTCATTCATGCAGGCTTCAGAATGGTCTTGCTGTGCTGCAAGCAGAGTTTGCCTGTGAGCTGTACAGCCTGCTGCAGAAGGTTGCTTGTGCCAGTCCCAGCAAGTATGTAGCTGTGTCTGGTCAGCTGGGTCTACTGCTGCAACTGCCCATCACTGCCAGAAGGTGGCTGGAGGGATCAGACGACTTTGTGCAAGCAGCAGCACAGGTGAGGCTTGGAAGAGCAGCAGCAGCAGCAGCGCATTTCAAATCTGCATGCACCTCACCTGAGCTGCTGTTGTTGGACTTGACCTCAGCAGATCTAGCACTGGCTGATACAGCAAGTTTCAGCAGCTGTGGGGTCTGTGTCAGCAGCCATCAAGCTGGCCGCACACTGATGTAACTTAATGCATCAAGTACTGCGCGAGATTCTCAGGCCCCACACGGTGCAATAAGGCCTCGTATGCTGTTCAGAGACTCTACATACTGATCAGGCTGACGTGGTGAGCTAGAACAGATGCAATCTATCTGCTGTTGATGCTGCAGCTCGTCGCTGCCCGATGTGGCACATCGAGAGATGATGTTTTGGGTACCATACGTGATGCTGCCAGATTGGCTGCAGCAGCAAACAAAAGCAGCAGAGCCTCAGCAGATACACAATCCTCAGCAGCGGATGCAGTAGGAGATGCAACAGCAGCAGCAGCAGCAGCACATCGTATAGTTTGTTTTCACATGCTTCGTGCATTCAGCCCGGAAGAAGGTTCTTCATATGCAGCTGCAGCAGCCAAGGCAGAGGCAGAAGCAGCAGCTAACGCCCAGCTTATGACAGAGTTACGAATTGATAATGAAGCTGCTGATGCTGAGAGTACAGATGCTGATGCTCATTTTACAGTGAGCAGCAAGGAGACTGATGTGCAGAGCCAGACCAGCAAGAAGCGCGTTCTAAACAAGACAAGGGGCATTGGCAGGCACAGGATGTCTCACAGGTTACTGGTGGTTGGGCTGCATAACCTGCCGCCAGATTGGTCACAACAGACACTGCAGCAGACACAGCAGATCTCACAGCATGGGCTACCAAACGTCATGAGGCCCTCATCTGCTCTGCAGGAACAGCAGCTGCATGACACAGCAGCTGACATTTTTGACAGCAGCAGCAACAAGAGCAGTGATCATGGCAGTGCTGAGGCAGCCATGCAGTCCATGGATGCTGCCTCCACCCCCTCCACCGCCTCTGCTGCTGTTGTTAGTACCACGCCTATGCTTCACGCTTCAACCACAGCAGCTGGTGCCAGTGGCCCACCAAATGTACCACCAGCCCCCAGTCCAGCAGCCCTTGACCCAGGTCTGATGCTTGGTGATGACCTGGTGACGTATTGGATGAATAAACGCAAGGCCGGTGGTGTTGAGGCTGTTGGTCTGGGTGATGCGCGCTATCAGCTGCCTCAGGTGGCGAGTGACACAGCAACACACCTGCTGCAGTTTGACGGAGCTTCACGAAACAACCCAGGTGGGCAGGAGGCTACTGCATTGTGTTGCATTGCTGATGTACCATACATGCTCAGTGAGTCTCTGCTTTACAGTTTGATTGCACAATGCTGTACATGTGTTCCTTCCGAGCTTTGAACGCTTCTGCTGCTAGCAGCTGGCCTCAGATAGTGCCTACCTTCTAGGCTGTGTAAATGAGCAGTATCCGGTGGTCATTTCATGTGTGTATGGCCTGAATCAGAATGGTGCCTTGTACCTAGCCCGCCTGTTCTGCAAATCAACACAGATATCTGTATGCATGAATGATGTCGTTGGTGCCTGCTTATTGCTGATGGTACTACTACAGGCCGTGGAGGGTACGGGTATGTGATCTTTGACCTGGCCAATGGTCAAATTACCAGCCGTGGCTGCATGACGCTTCCTTATGGCCATACAGCTGTAGCAGCAGAGTTTGAAGGGCTTATTGCTGGACTCAAGGCTGCATTGGATGCAGGCATCAAGCAGTTATCTGTGCAGGTGACATCTTCTTCCTCGGGTCTTGATAAAAAAGTAAAGCACCTTCAGCATTACGAGGTCAATGTTGATCCCACTAGCCCATGTAGAGCAGGTGCATGATATGGTTTGTCACCTGCTGGGTAACTTACCATGAAGGTTCTTCATCTCATAACGTGTGTACCCATTGCCAAACCTTCTGAGTTGTGGTCAGCCATAGCATGATTTCCTCATGTGCAGATAGCATAAACAAGTGCAACGGTATCTGGCCTGAGCATGTCTGTAGCATATGCTACCTCAAGAGGCATGTGAGACTCTCCTCTGAGGTTTTTGGTGAAGTTATCAGAGCAGAAGTCCGCTGCTGCCTTTCGCCGTGACCTCAGGGTGATAGTGTTCATGTCATTGGTATGATGTTGCACAACCGGAGTGGTCCCATGAAGTTAACAGCCACCTTGTACCAAAGGGCCTGTCAATTGGTGACACAGTTTGACCATGTTGACTTCCAGTTCATCGGAAGGTGACGTCATGATGGTTCTCATCAGCTATCATGCATAGTTCTGCTCACCACTGCGTGCAACACAATAAGTATCTTGGCCTTGCGGTGACCACTTTGTGTGTGACATGCACTCAGCAACCATGCCTCACAGTTTCTGTTTACAATGTCCCTACATCTCAAACACTGCCTGACACATGTGTATATCTGCTGTAGGGAACACAACACTCTTGCTGATCGTCTTGCCAATATCAGCATGGATATTGATACTGCCCTGTATGCTGTGCTGCGGAGGGGTTCAAATGATATGGATGCTTTGAGGATACTATTCAAAGCAACCAGAATATCCAAGAAACAGGTATGAATGTGTGTGTGTCACCATCTATCAGGGCTGCATTCCAGGCATAGCCGCAAGGATGCTAGCGACATTCTCCAAAGCCTTATACGACAATTGATGCTGTTGGGCTTGTTCAGCTTCTGTATCTGCTTATTGTGACTGTTTGTGGTGTGTCCAGGAGTCACTCGACTTGTTGTTTGAGGCTTTTGAGTTTCCTCTTCTGGTTTGTGTACTTCTCAACCGAGTCATGGCCCTTAGTCCAGAGCAGTTACTTGACAGGTTGCAGTCCAAGGCGGAGCATATGGGAGATCCAAACCCAGCTCTGGTGCAGGTGAGCAATTCGCCTCACGAATAGTCAACATGACGTGGTGTTGGTGCTGAGTTGCTCATATTGAAATGATGCACGTTACTGCTACGAATGCTGTACTATTGCATGTCAGGCATGTCGTCGTATCCTCAGATGCATCATTGTAGCATGTTGTTGTTCAATCTACCAACACTTTGGAATACGGCACATCATCATGGGTCAGAATTGTGTCATTTGTCCATATGACAATGACTCATTGACAACTCAGAGTTTTGCAGCCAACCCCATGCACCCTTCGGAAGCAAGCAAGCCTTGTTTGAAGCCTGTTGTTGCTTTTTTCTTGTGCATTGCAGGCAGTGCGCAAGATTGTTGCAAATGGCATTCCACCAGACGTTATGCAACATGTTGGTGCTGTGATGATGGACAGCAGGTACAGCAGGAAGGACATGGTCAGGTTGAGAAGAGAAGCGGCTTTGATCAAGTCAAGGCACCCAATGCAACATGGCATAGTGCAACATCAATCGTCCAAGCTTTGGCAGTGCACAAGTACCCGCCAATACTCGCAAGCTTTGTCAGCACGACCCATGTCTTGCTACAAAACACCATTCCAAGAGTGTGATCAACACTGTTGGGAGGACATATTGCAACAGTGGCAACCTTCCATGTTAGGGTGCGACAGCTTTGCAACAAGGGTCACGGTGCCTCAAACTCACAAGCAAGCAGAAAACAATAGCAAACATACGCAGCCCATCGACTGTCTGGCATCATTAGCAGTGGCGGCACATTCGGCAGCCCGGTGTTTGCACCTGGATGCGTTGTGTTCAAGTGTCCGTTTGATGAGGGCATTGCAAGTGGTGAGATGGTGCATGTAATCTACCCTCATACTTGCAAGTATGTTCTGTGTATCATGTACAGTACATGAGTAACTCATGCACTTGGAGATTGTGGTTACCTTTTGCTGTGTTAAAAACGGTTTCCCATATGGAGGTAAGGCATCCATCTTAGCATGGCATCTGCATCTAAGTCCCATCATCTGTGGCATTTACACAACCCTATTGTTGCCACGTCCCAGAAACTCAAACGCTTAAAGTCCCAGTTTATAAGAAACATAGCAAGCACACAGAAAGCACAACATGAAACATGCACAGCAGGTTGATGCATCATGCAACTAGGGCCGCTACTGTGGATACTGGACACGCTGTAAATTGAGAGGGACGCCAAAGTC
>LWCB01007935.1:0-13951 GCA_001630525.1 Coelastrella sp. M60 | reverse complement strand
GGCGTGTTCTGCACTCAACTGCTGAGAGTGCCTGTCAACTTTGGCTGTCGAGACAGCCCGTCGGTAAGACGTGATCTTTGCTACTTTGAGCTTGTAACAGTACTTCACCACTTGCTAACCACTGCTTTGAGGTCCTGAGTGACTCAAGCAGCTTGTATCAACAGACTGACCCCTTCCTGCAGCTTGCAGCCAGTATCTCAAAGTCCACCGGGACTCGTGATCTCAAGCATATCTGCTTGCCACATCACCAACTATAACCTTCTGCATTCATTACAACATCTCGCAGCACGTCTGCAACAGGCTGCTTGTTCGCGCTTCTGCTTTCACGCGCCAACCCAACACAGCACGCAGTGCTGTCCTTGTAACTTCTGATTTGCCAAACAACATCTGCGAGCATATCAAAACGCACTACTGCCTGTGCATTCAGAGCCTGCAACACTACAACCCCATTGCATACTGCAGTGCAGTACCTTGCCGAGTTGCTCTACCCCAAACACAGCTACTGACCAGCCTTGCAGTGTAGACACCACTGCAAGGGACTGCTTGTTCTGCCACTTCTTTGCTCGCAGGAACACATCTTACAGCAGGCCACACGAATCACAGGGGTGGTGAACGTTTTCTGGTGGAGTCGGAGGGTAATCCTTACCCCTTTACCCCTTGCAACATATTGTACCTGTCTGAGCTGTTGCTCACCGTGCTGCTTGTGAGCACAGCCATCAACACACCTATCGTGGAGTCTATTCAACTGTTGCTTACACTACTGCCAGTGAGCACTACACTCGCACCCCAATTACCTCGTCAAGGAGACACCCTTCTGTACACTACTGTTGCTTACATTACCACTTGTGAGCACACAAAACTACTGTGCACAGCCTCACACCTGCCTGTGCAAGGTATCTGAGCCAACCCGCAGTACCATTACTACTGTACAACCAAAAAAAATATACATAACAAATACACAATGGCTACAACTGACCCCAAGACAACATCCAGTGGCAACACTTCCCAGTCACCACCTCATCATGCCAGACCTACGCCTCACGCTGTCTGGTCTGTGAAAGAATTCTCCGGCAAGGAAGATGCCTACGCTTGGCTCTCCTGCTTTGACAAACTGGCTCATCTGTATGACTGGAAGGAGGATGACTGTCTCATGATTGCCCAGTCCAGGTTGGCTGATGCAGCTCAAAGGTGGCTGCAAAACAAACAATTCACAGATTGGGAAGATTTCAAGGACAGGTTTCTCAAACGCTTTGGAGAAAGCCCCCAAACCGCCATTGCCAGATTTAAAGGGTGCTACCAGGAGCCGGGAGAATCCCCTCAACAATTCCTGGATGGCTACCTATATGCTGCTGCAAGAGCTGGCTATGATGAGAACAGCCAGGTGCTTCTGCACGAGTTTGTGCAACGCCTCACACCTGAGCTGTTCACTGAAGTTGTCAGGAAGCAACTCAACAGCATTGAAGAAGTTGTGAGCTTCTGTAATTACTGGCTTGGTATCACTGGAGCCAACAATCGCTCAAACAGATCACGAAGAGTGAGGTATGCTGATGAGGCTTACCCTGCTGGTGAAGCCAGCTTTCAGCCCCGTCGTCCCAGCACACCTGATTTGATGCCAAGAAGGCCTGCCATGAACCGTGGCTGGCAGGAAGAACCTCGCCAAAACTGGAGATCTGACCGTCATGGCCCTCAGGCTGAACCAAGGAGGTGGCAGAATGCAACTGACCGCCGTGACCGTAATCAAAATGATTTCAGGCCTGGCCCTTACAGACCTCCTCCAGCAAGAGACAACTTCAAACCTGCAGCAGCAGACAACCGCCGCAATTCAATGGACAACAGTGTGGAAGATCTGCGGAAACAGTTTGAAAAACTGGAAATTAACTTCAGTCAAGCCATGAAAGAGCTGGGCAGCAAGGACCGAGAAATCAAGTACCTGAAGCAAGCACTGCAACAGCAATCTCCCGGAAGAGCTAATGGAGCTCGCAACCAACTGAACCACATGCTGTCTTACAGCTCAACACTGGACGGCCAGGCTGGTGGAGTTGATGAAGATGAAGATGAGTTTCTGAATGAAGTATGCACCCAACAAGCATTGGCCTCTATCTTTGCCAAGCATGCCAGAGATGATGATGATGTGTATCAACGCATGCCCCACAAGCGTGCTGCTTATGACCCAGGCAACAGTCCCTGGAACCCTCCTCAACAGCAGGCACCAAGGTCAACAACAAGCAACCCGCCTCAACCCCAGGTGATCTCAGACAACATCACAGAGACCCCCAGAAGGCCCCCTCGCACTCGAGCACCTTACAACGTGCCCCCACACATTCCTGAACAGCCTACCAATCCCAAGGAGACTGACAAGCCTGGCTCAAGCGCTGCTGCTGCTGCTGCCACCAGCAAGCCAACAACCGCCAAAGCAAATACACCCAGTGAAGAAGCCTCGGCTAAGCTTGCTGAAGAGTTGGGAAGAGAGATGGCACTCAGTATCAGCAAGAACGTCAGAATCGATGCCACCAAAGCAGCTACAGTACCACCCAAGGCCGCGCTTACCTGTGCTGCTGGCTTCCTGACTGATGACCCCAAGCTGGTTGAAGAAGGGAAGTCTTATGCAAGACAATGTGCCACCTTGGCCCTGAAACTGAAACCAGGGGGCCGCCGCTCAAGACCCGCTCCAGCAGCCACTGGCCTGCTACGCCTTGCACCCTTGGACACCGTGCATCAGGTTGCAAAACCTGGTGTATACAGCAGACACCCAACCGTGTATCAGCCCCCACCCGTCATATGCAAGGTCAAGGCAAGTGTGAATGGTAAACCCCTGGAAGCTGTTTTGGACACAGGAGCCAGTACAAGCGCCATCTCATTGGATTTTCTAAGGCGAGCAGGGCTCATGCATCTGGTCTGCACAGACAAGCAGGCTGTAGCTGAGAGCAGATATGTTGGAGCTGATGGAGTGATCACAGGAGGCAAAGGCAAGGTGTATGATCTTAAGCTCCGACTGGGCGAATTACCACCACTGCTGACTGACGCCACATGCACACCCAGCCTCACTTACTCAATGCTACTTGGATGTGACACCTTGGCTTCAATGGGAGCCATACTCGACCTGAACAGAGGCAAGCTGTCAGTACAACTGGAGCCTGGCAAGAGACAAGACTTGGACATCATCATGGAAACTGAGGGTGATGTGTCTGACCCCAGCAACCTCAACCACCTCGCAAGCTGCCAGGACCCAGATCTCCCCCCATCATCCTCATCACACTCAATGGACTGGGAAGATCCTCAAGACTACCAAGCCTTGATCCATGATGCTCTGATGGCTGAAGCAGAACACCCAGCTACCAGCTTGTGGGAAAGGAGATTGAGCTGTGGTTTGTCAAGTTCACCAGTGAAGGGTTGTAAGCGCTGGCGCAACCACAATGAGAGTCCACCTGTAGTTGACAAGCGCAGGACATATCATGCCAACTACCCAAGGGGATACCCACGTGCTAGCTCACCAATGGAGATCGACAGTGTTGGCATTGCTACCAAGGCCACATCAACCAGAGCATCTCCCAAGAAATGGACCCAGTCAGGTCCTACAGTAAGCAAAACAATTACAGGATCTGGATCTTCCATTGCTGTCCCAACAGCACCCACTGCTCTTGCAGTCATCAACTACTTGAGTATCAATGGAGCCCAAGAAACAAACGAACACCCTTCAAGCCCGTCAATGCAACACAACGCCCAAAGCCAGACATCTGCAGCACCTACAGTGCTGGACATCATTGACAAGGCTCCTGATCATCTTCACTTCTGGATCTCAGGACCTATTGATGAAGAAGCGGCAGACCTCAGGGACCGCTGGCTGCTGGAAGCAGATGAGATCACAGACATGGATGAAGAAGTCTATTGGAAAGTTGCTGCCAAGATTTCAAGAGGAGATGTGAAATGGACAGCTATTGTTGAATCCTTACTGAAGGACACACAATTCCAGGACCCAACTTACCAAGCAAATACCTCCACGCCTGGAATTGAATCAACAACTGAAGTGCCCGGTCTTTCCTTGGAGCAGGACATCACGGAGCTTGACGACTGTAAGGGCACTGATATTGAAACAATACCTACAGATGAACAAGTGCAGGAAGCAGTACAAGCAGCCATCATGGTACTGCAGAACCCTTTTCAAGATATGAGCTCAAGGCTGGAGGACTATCTACCCCCTGGCCTAGTCAACCTGACTGAATCTGAGCCAGACACCTATGAGCAAGATGACGACTCTGATTGCCCGCCGCTGGGTGAGCCAGACGATGAGTGGCCAACTTCCCCTACATCTTGCAGTTCAGGCCAGACTGAACGGTGGTTTGAAGAAGACACCTCAGATGACGACGGCTATGCTTATGTTGAAGATGCTTTAGGTCCCAGACCTGTATACTACTACACTGGACTTCATGCCAGTGACTATGAGCCCGACGCTGAGGAAAAGCCACATGCTTGGCTGATTGAGACAGATGTTGAAGGCGACCCAAAGGTGACACTTGATCCTCCACTGTACCTACCAGTGTCAACAAGTGCCTTCACAATTGCTGGCAGAGATGACAGGTTTGTGCACATTCCAGAAGAAGATGCCTTCCCATTCCCTGATGACCATGCCTTGGAGGTCCCGGATGATGACATGGCCAGCCTGATCCACAACCCAGAGCTCACTGCAGAGCAACAACAGCAAGTCATGGAATTACTGGAGAAACACAGGGATGCATTCTACTGGTCTCCTGACCAGCTGGGAGTGTGCACCATTGGTGGATGCTTCTCCATTGACACCCAAGACCACCCGCCCATCAAACAAGGCTATTACAGAATGCCTTACAAGAAGATGAACCAACTGAAGGAGTACTTGGACAAACTGTGCTCACTTGGCATCATGCAGAAAACACAAAACTCAGAATGGTCTTCACCAATGCACCTGATCCCTAAAAAGGATGGTGGAGTACGTGGTGTCTGTGACTACAGACAACTCAACAGCTGCACTCGCAAAACAGCACAACCCCTGCCAAACATACAAGACATCCTGTACTCAATCTCCGATGCGAAGTACTTCTCAAGCCTTGATGCACTGATGGGATACATGCAATTACCACTGTGCACAGAAGATGGCTCAGTTGAGCGCTCTTCTGTTAGTACACCATTTGGTGTTTACTCATTCCTGCGTGTACCTTTTGGCCTGACAAATGCCCCAGGCTTTTACTCCGCAGTGGTACACCAGATTCTGGATGGTCAGATAGGCAAACATGCCTACTGCTACATGGATGATACTGTGGTCTACAGCAAGACATTTGAAGAACACCTGGAACACCTGGAACAAGTGCTGATAGCCTTCAAGGAGGCAAACATGAAGCTCAACAAGGCAAAATGTTCCATTCTGGCGCCAAAACTCACCTTCCTTGGGTATGTTGTAGACCAACATGGCCTGGCCTGTGACCCCCGCCTCATTGAAGCGATTCAGAAGCGCCCACCGCCACGCAATGTGAAGGAGACCCTGTCCTTTCTGGGTCTATGCAATTATTACAGAAGGTTTGTGGAGAATTATGCAACCATTGCCGAGCCGTTGACAAGAGTATGCGGCAAAACAAGAATCTGGACTTGGGGGCAAGAGCAACAGCATGCTTTTGAAACCCTGAAACACAAGTTGGTAACAGCCCCTGTGTTGCGCACAGCCAACTATGACCAGCCCTTCAAGCTGATCACTGATGCCTCTCAGCAGGCATGTGCTGCCGTCCTGACCCAACGAGAGCCTGAAGCCCCTCACAATGAGTATGTGGTGGGTTACTGGTCCAGTAAGAACAACAAGGCAGAAGCAAACTACTCAATCACGGAGCTGGAGATGCTTGCAGTTGTCAAGGCTGTAGAGCACTGGTCATCAATCTTGTATGGAACACCTTGTGTGGTGGAAACTGATCATGCAGCACTACAATACCTACTCACCAACAAGAAGTTGAAGGGCAAGTTGGCACGCTGGGCCCGGAGGCTGGCACCATACAACCTGAAGATTGAATGGAGGCGTGGTAAGACCAACAGAGCAGACTGCCTGACAAGAGGCTACTCAGAGGAAGAGACAGACAGTGCAGATGCTGATGAAGAACCAGGCGCAGGACAATCCCAGTCTATTCATCAAAACACCGCTAGAAGCACAACCGATAATCAAGCGGAAGCTGGTGATGCCAACAACATCCCTGCTGTACAGATGCTGCACCAGATCTACAACTGCAACCAGTCAGAAGACGTGACAAGCACACCTCCTTTGGACCCAAACGACACTGCTGCTGAGCCAGTGACAATTCAATCTGTTCCATCCCTGCCAGCAGTCCCTGACAACGTACTGCTATGTCCTGAAGCACTGCGTGATAGCTGGAGTAACGAACAGGAGAGCCCCTCCCATTCCAGCAGTGTACCAACACCTGCTGAGTGGTTACTCCGACCCCTGCCATATCTCCCTTGGATACCTGAAAATGAAGGAAGGTACAGACCCATGAGGATCTACATTGATGGCAACATTGGTGTAGGAAAAAGCACAGTTATGGCCCATCTACAGCAACACCTGCCCAGTGAGTGGACCATTGTTACAGGACCAGTGGGCGACTTTGAGGACCTATTGGCACCCTTTTATGATACACCTCAGAGTTCCACAGCCAAGCAAAGTGCTGCAGCACTGTTACAGATTGCGGTGCTAAATGCTTACGCAATCAGGACCCCTGAACCTGCCATTGCTGCAAAGGTTATCATGGAGCGTGGACCCTGGTCATCCTTGGCAGTCTTTCTGCCAGCTCAAGATCTCCCAGACAACATGGAACAAGTTGTATATGACACCGCCCACAACATGAAGGACACACTGGCCAAGGCCTTGCCCACTGCCATAATCTATCTGGATGCCTCACCTGAGCTATGCTTGGAGCGCATCAGATCCCGCAACAGAGCTGGTGAGGAGATGATCACACTGGAATATTTGCGACTTCTGGAGAGTTATTATCATGATGCCCTAAGAGGATTTGTGGGCCCAAAGATCACCATTGATGCCACTCAAGCCCCAGAGCTGGTAGCATCTGCAGTGTTGAATGCGGTGACAGCACTGTGTGAAGCAACTTGCCACCCGTACAACTTATACCTACCCCACAGGAACCCCACTGATGACAATTACATGGGCTCAGTCCCCAGACCTTTGCAAGTAAGATCCCACACTTCTCTAGATCGCACCTATCCTGCCCGGATATTCATGATGCACACAGCTCCTGGAGGGTTACCCTCCGACTCCACCAGAAAAACGTTCACTCTCCTGGCAGTCGTGTGGTCTGCAGTAAAACGTGTGCCTGTGGTAGGATTTGAGTGGGTCCAAGTTTCAATAGATGGGCTGGTTGATGTGGTTTGGTTGGCTATGCCAACACTGTCAATCTCCATAGGTGATCCAGCACGTGGGTATCCCCGTGGGTAGTTGGCATCATATGTCTTGCGCTTGTCAGTTACAGGTGGAGACTCATTGTGCTTGCGCCAGCGCTTACAACCTTTTGCTGGTGATGCTGACAAGCAGCGGCTTAATCTTCGCTCCCACAAACTGGTAGCTGGGTGGTCAGTTTCAGCCATCAAAGTATCGTGTATCAAGGCTTGGTAATCTTCAGGGTCCTCCCAGTCAGGTGAGTCTGATGAAACGTGACCTGATTCCAGACAGCTTGTAATGTGGTTGAGGTTGTCGGGGTCAGAGGTATCACCTTCGGTCTCCATGATGATGTCCAATTCTTCTCTTTTGCCAGGCTCAAGCTGTACTGACATTTTGCCCTTCTTCAGGTCAAGTATGGCTCCCATCGAAGCCAAGGTGTCACATCCCAGTAACATGGAGTATGTGAGGCTGGGAGTACAAGTGGCATCGGTCAACAGCGGGGGTAGGTCACCCAATCTGAGTTTCATGTCATAAACCTTTCCCTTACCACCAGTGATCACTCCATCAGCACCGACATATTTACTCTCTGCCACAGCTTGCTTGTCTGTACAGACAAGGTGTAGGAGTCCAGCACGTCTCAGGAAATCCAGAGATATGGCACTTGTGCTTGCACCAGTGTCTAGTACAGCTTCCAGAGGTTTACCATGCACACTTGCCTTGACCTTACAGATGACTGGTGGGGGCTGGTACACAGTGGTATGTCTGCTGTAAACTGCAGGTCTTGCTGTCTGGTTCATGATGTCCAAAGGGGCGAGGCGTAGCAAACCAGCAGCAGGTGGCGGGGCTCTTGTACGGCGGGTGCCTGGCTTAAGCTTCAGAGCAAGGGTGGCACATTGTCTGGCGTATGACTTGCCTTCTTCAACCAGCTTGGGATCATCAGTCAGGAAGCCAGCAGCGCAGGTAAGTGCAGCCTTTGGTGGCACTGTGGATGCCTTTGTGGCGTCAATTCTGACATTTTTGCTTATGGTCAATGCCATTTCTCTTCCCAACTCTTCAGCTAGCTTGGCTGAGGCTTCTTCAGCAGATGTGTTACCCTTGGCAGTGGTAGTCTGTTTGGCAGCAGCGGCTGCGGCACTTGTACCAGGTTTGTCTGCATCCATGGGTTCAGCAGGTTGAGCAGGAGTGTGTGGCGGTACATTGTAGGGTGCTCTACTATGAGGTGGTCGCCTGGGAGGGTCTGAAGGATTGTCTGGGGTCTTCTGCGGTGGAGGTGAGTTGCTTGTTGTTGGCCTTGGGGTCTGCTGTTGAGGGGGGTTCCAGGGGCTGTTGTGGGGGTCGTATGCAGCACGCTTATGTGGCATGCGCTGGTAGATATCATCGTCATCACGAGTATGCTTTGCAAAGATAGAAGCAAGAGCTTGTTGTGTGCATACTTCATTCAAAAAATCATCCTCCAGATCATTAGCAGCACTGTCAGCCTGGTCCAGCGTAGGCTTGTAGATGAGCATGTGATTCAATTGGCTGCGCCCTCCATTAGCTCTTTCAAGTGGATGTTGTTGTAGTGCTTGCTTCAGATACTTGATTTCACGGTCCTTACTGCCCAGCTCTTTCATAGCTTGAGAAAAATTGATCTCAAGTTTTTCAAATTGTTTCCGCAGATCTTCAACACTGTTGTCAACTGATGCACGGCGGTTGTCTGTGGTTGCAGGTTTGAAGTGGTCTCTTGCTGGAGGGGGTCTGTAGGGTCCAGGCCTGGAGTCAGTGGTTCTGTCACGGCGGTCAGTGGTGTCTTGCCACCTTCTGGGTTGAGGGTTATCACGGGTGTTAGGCCTCCAGTTTTGACGTGGTTCATCAGACCAGCCCTGGCGAATAGCAGGCCTTCTTGGCATCAAATCAGGTGTGTGTGGGCGACGAGGCTGAAAACTGGCTTCACCAGTAGGGTAGGATTCTTCAGCATACCTGACTCTGCGTGATCTGTTTGAGCGATTGTTGGCTCCGGTGATACCAAGCCAGTAGTTACAAAAGCTCACCACTTCTTCAATGCTGTTGAGTTGCTTCCTGACAACTTCGGTGAACAACTCAGGCGTCAAACGTTGCACAAATTCATGCAGCAACACCTGACTGTTGTGATCATATCCTGCTCTCGAAGCAGCATACATGTAGCGGTCCAAGAATTGTTGAGGGGATTCTCCAGCCTCCTGATAACATCCTTCAAATCGGGCAATCGCAGTCTGGGTGCTTTCACCAAACCGTCGCTGGAACTTGTCTTTGAACTCACTCCAGTCACTGAATTGCTTGTTTTGCAGCCACTGCTGGGCTGCTTCAGCCAGTCTTGACTGGGCAACCATGAGGCAGTCATCATCATCCCAGTCATACAAGTGGGCCAGTCGGTCAAAGCAGGAGAGCCATGCATAAGCATCACCCTTTCCAGTGAACTCACGAACTGAAGATACAGCTTGTGGAGTTGGTCTTGCATGGCGAGGTGAATGCTGGGGGTTGTTGCCGGTAGTCGGTTGTCGAACTTCAGAGGTAGACATGGTAGCTCAGGGTCTGTTGGGATGTACGGGGATGGTATGCTTGAGGAAGGCTTGAGTTGTGGGGTATTATACAGTAAGGATGCTTGGTTGTGGGGTATTGTACAGCAGCAAAGCAATAACTTGGCTTCACTAGCCAGATCAGTGCCTTGATGTAGTGGTTTGTGCAGACAGCTCTGCACACTGGCAATGATGTGCCGTCACAGACAGTAGATGGTCTGTGTGATGTGTAGCTTTGTGCTCACAGACAGTACTGTAAGCAGCAGTGATGCGCAGTAGCGTGACCTGTCTCAAACAAGGAGGGTCAGCAGGTGGTGGTGCTCACAGTTGATTTGTAAGCAGCAGATGTGCGCAATACAGCCAAGCCTTGCAGACGGCGTTGGCAGAAGGTACGCACGTTGTGATCAAACGTACGTTGCAGTAGCTGTGCTCTCAAGCAGCAGTTGAAGTAGAATCCACGATGGGGTGTTGCCAACTGAGTTCACAGGCTGTGCTTACAAGCAGAACGGCAAGCAGCAGCTTAGGATGCTTTGTCAGATGTTTGCGAGAGTTGCCAATCGGTTTCGCGAGAGAATTGGTATGCGAGAGGTATGCGAGAGGTAGGTTGGGTCGTACCCTCCGACTGTCCACCAGAAAAACGTTCACTCTCCTGGCAGTCGTGTGGTCTGCAGTAAAACGTGTGCCTGTGAGCAGAGAAGTAGCAGGGCAGTAGCAGAAACGGTCCCTTACAGTGTCAGATACACTGTAAGGTGGGTCAGTAGCTGTGGTAGAGCAACTCAATGCGACAAGCACTGCAGGGATACAAGGGGTCGTAGTAGCGTTGCAGACTGAATGCACAGGTAGAGTGCGTTTTTGATATGCTCACAGGTCTGAGACGATTGTAATGAATGCAAGAATGTCAAGAGTGTACATGCACTCAGGCTCTCAAGCCGTAGGAGGTTGGCGCGTATATGCAGGCGCGAACAAGCAGTAAGCAGATGTTTCAGGCAGGCACTTAGGCAATATGCAATTATGCTCTTGATTAGCTGTATGAGTCACTCAGGACCTCAATCAGCTGCTGCGGGATAAAGGGGTCAGTCTGTTCTCGATCGATGGACACAGCAGGCAGCTTGAGTCTCTCAGGACCTCAAGGTGCAGTTTCAGAATGATGATGATAATGTTACAACTTGTAGAACAATGTGCAAAAGCACTTACCAATAGCTTCAATCAGGCTGGTTGCTCACGATGCGATGATAAGACAACAGGCAGAGGATTCAGTCACTCTGCGACGTACGTGACTTGCAGGTGTCAATCACAACATATGTATTCAACTGGTGCAAGTGTCGGCATAATTTAGACACTGCACTTCGCTCTCTGGGCCCACTGGCCGAGCGGTGTCTGCTCTCCCTTTCACAACAGGACGGGCAGAGACTTTATACTGAGCAGAACTCCAACGTATGAGTGGTAGGTTACGAGAATACAATCGTAACCTACCATGCATGCATTCTTTCTCAACTCAACTCGCAGTAATGCAGACTATGACAAAATGGTTCTTAGTTGGGAACAAACACATGGTGCAAGTTTTTGCACCTCAACTTGAGCAGGTTGCTCACAGGCAAACCAGGTATGTGCCGTGAGACGACCTGAAAGGACACCTCAACATGCACAGATGCACACATAATACATATTATGTGTATAGAATGTCTTCAAGTATCTTTGGCTTCAGAACTGAACTATGCAAGGGATGCAAAGCTGGTCAAGGGTGACTGCATGTGAGCAGTACCTGTTTCTCATGATAGTGAAGTGATAATCAAGGCAGCACGTGATAGTGCCTGCAGCACACAATATGTACTGCAGCACACATATTAGGGCAACAATGATAATATATTGCAGGTGCACAGTTGGGGTCGCCACCCCATGGCCCCCAAGGTACTTACAGTTGTGTGCTATGCTGTTACGGCGCTTCACTACAGGTAAACTGGTCAGGATCAGCTGTGGAAGGTTCAGAGACTACTGCATGCCACAGCTCCTTTTTTAGGTAGCGGCCCCTTAGGAGCAGCGTTTGCTTTGTATTATCAGCCGGCATTGCTTTCACTTTGCTGCACGAGCCAAACTTTCTTTCATATTACTGCATTGTCTAGTTTTGTCAAAATACACTGCTGCTCAACTGTTGATCACATTGATCATCCATGCTCTGACCATCTTCCACTCCGAGTATAGGCCTAATTAGGCCTATACATTCATAAATGTCTGTCACGGTATTATACGGAAGAGCAGCACTGGAGATCATGCAATTAGGCAGTAAGGCAATGTGATAGCAACGTTGACACGTTGTGTGTACAACCGTTGTTATTGCTAGCTTGATGTATCATATATAGAGCAGCATGACTTAGTCCGAGCTCTGACTGGTACTCGAGTACCGCAGCTGGCCAACGGGCGATCGCGGCACATGTACATGTGCAGCTGATGCTGCCCAAACAAACAAACGAGGTGACAGCAGTTGGCCAGTGTGGTACGGCCCCGGATGCTGTATGTGCACAGCTGTGCGTGTCCTGCAAGATCGTGCGCAAGGCAACGTGTAACCCTGCGGTGCCGGCACCACTAAAACCCGTACGTATCATTGACCATTCAATAAAAGTAATCCCTTCAAATTGTACGAAAATCTGCCTAAGCTACCACTGGCTCGTGTCTCTGATTAATACCAAGGTATCAGAAATTGACACAGTGTGATAAGGAATCTAGGAAGGAATGTTCTGAGATATTCAGCATCTCGGAGAGGTAACACTCGCGACAGCCTGGACTTTCACACGCAGCGCAACATACTCACAGCCCATCAACGTAGCTGCTTGTCCGTGGACAGCAGGAAGACAAAGTAAGCCTGAGGTTGAGCTGCGACTGACCATTGGCGCCTGGGATTCGATCCCTGCTTTCACCACCACTCAAGTACAAGGTAATGCAGATACTGAGAACAAAGGTTTTTTTCCATATGATCTGTGACTCACCTCAGTGTCGGCTGTTGCTACCGGGGTTGGACTGCTCGCAACTGCATTTGCAATGTTCGTACCGCGATCAAGTGTATTCGTAGCCACTCTGACGTCATGTTCAGGCTTATACACATGTATGGGATGCAAGAGTGCCCATCTGCACTCGGCCAGCCAGCTTCGTGTGGAACATGCCCGTGGCACGTGCAATCAACTGCAGATTGATCCCGTCCAATCGAGCTTGCGGCCAGGCATTCATGATTACAGATAGCATTGATTGGTGCCTTACCAGCAACGCTGAGCAGGTACAAGTGTACTGCGTCTGTTTCACTCGCCTGCAGGTGCACCACAGTGACGCAATGATTTTCAAACCACAGAATGCCTCAGGACTTCTAGCCCTGTTGCTTGTCAGCAGCGCACTCTACACAGCACACAGCCAGCAGGTCGGGTCACCTTGTGGTCCAAGCCATGATAAAACCGGTCGCTGGATGAAGCTCCCTGCCACTGCATTGAGTGCCACTGGGTCACCAGACCCTACATCAGCCGGTTCATCTGGTTGCGCAACAAGCGATAATGGCTTCGGAGCTAACGTGCAAGTAGAACTACCCTATGGCAGCTGGACAATCTTCAATGTTACAGCCAAAGTGAAGGCAGGTGTCAATGCCGACCCAGCCTCCTTCATGGCCGTTGTCATTGGTGCAGCAGGTACGTGCTGCCTGGTCTGAACACTAACGATTGTCAGTACAACACACTCTGTCATCTGTGATCAGTGCATCATCAGAGGCTATGGCTGCAGCTGTTCAGAGTGATTGACACAAGCTGAGCTGTAGTGTCTCGCATTATGCATCATAAGTACAGACTGCATGCATTGCGCAATGGTGTGGGCCCCACACTGGCCTGACCACAGCGGTTACGTTGGATATTATGGTGCTTTGTTGAAGCTAGTCATATGCTGCACAATCATAGAGAAACCATATGCAACGCAAGCAGCCTCCTTTGAGACATTCAAAGTCTGTTGTGGCCATATCAGCACGCAACGCACACATGCCTTTGCCGTG
>LWCB01007932.1:0-13240 GCA_001630525.1 Coelastrella sp. M60 | reverse complement strand
TATTAATTTGATTCAGCCGTGTGCCTGGATCAGCAGTTCTTGGTCACCACTACAACTTGTGAGACCGGTTTCCACGACATTTGACGCCTCCGCAGCGGCGTTGTGAACCGCGTGATACAGATTTCATTATAGGCTGTGCCCTCCTTGAGCCACCTGGTCACTCATGTGTACTGCAACTCCCTAGGAGTGCTTGACCCTCGCACCAGCAGGTGCGGTCGCTGCACTGCAAGTGGCTCCAGTATGTCTGTTGGTGGTCTGGCAGGGCCAAGGAGCGAGCTAGAGCTGATTCGGGTCCATGTTCATAGGTTTCTGTACTTGGCTGACCGTGCAGGCTGCGCATTTGCGTGCCCCAGAGCGTTTTGGCACAAATTGGCCCTTTTCCCGGTGAAAAAAAGCACCCGCGTTAACGGGACATCGAACCCCTGTACGGTAGCTGTCATGAAATTAATGAAGAAATGAGAATCTGGCTCGTCAATCTCATGCTGTGCAGCATCAAGTGCGGCACTCAAGGATTCTTTGAAGGTACTCAAGCATGTATTACCAAACGCAACTTGCTGTCACATGAGGTGCATGGCCATGTGGCATATCAGTGAGCTATAGGATCACTGACAGCTTGATCCCAGTGCTGAACTGTTTTCGTAGACAACTTGACTACAGACATCAACAGGTGCACAATGACCATCTGCTGCCTTGCAATCTCAGGAATCTTGACTGCAGGGCTGTTACTCCACCAGTATCATCCCCCCTGCTGCTCTTGCAGGCCTGACAGACACAGCCCCACCACTGCTGCCCTTTCTTATATCGTACTCTGCCCCTGTGGTTGCTGCTGCTGCTTGCGCTGCTGCGGCGGCGGCTTGTGCAGCTTCAACCTTCTTCCTGTTTTCTTCCAGGATCCTCTCCAGCTCTTCTTGCTGCCGTCGTGCCTCCTCACGAATCTACAGCAAATGAAAGTAAGCAAAATTGAGCAAGGTACATGAAGTAATGCTAGTGATAGGCAGCTTGTGAATTGCATGGCTCAGTCTCTTGCATTTAGCAAAACAGCTGCTGACCAAGTGCTGGCTGCAGCTGCCTGTTCTCAGCCGCTACGATCCCAAAGTCAAGGCGTCTTAACACAGAGCAGACTGTCAGGAAGAGATGGGTGGTCCGCCAATGACATGGCACAAACCTCCAACACTGCTGCAGTCACAGCGGCTATGATGGTGAAATCTCAGCCTGTAGCTATGCAGTGTCAATATATGCTGCTTCATGTGCGTTGCATGCTTGAACATGCATCTTGCAACTAGCTTGCTCTACCAGTCTGTACTGCAAGTACAGCCGTGATACAGATGACCCCCAATGTCGGCTGCTCTGTAAGTATTCAACAACTTACCCTTCTTTTCTTTTCCAGCAATGCCTGCCTCTCGTCTTCTAGCTGTGCTTCCAGACGGGCTTCCAACCTAGCTCTCTCCTCTTTGAGGCGATCTTCTATCCGCTGCTGGATCTCTGGACCTGCTATTGCCGCTGCGTACCGCTCTGCTACTGCTGCTTGGATGCGGGCTATGGCCTGCTCTTCTAGTTGAACAGCATCTGAGGTATTCTGCTGCTTGTGGAGGCTGGGTCGGGTGTCAACATGCATGATCCGGCAGCAGTAACAACAGTGACATTATCAAGCCATAGGGTGATGAGTGGTCATGTCATGTGATTGATGAGTATGACGACAATCAAGGCTAAGCTGTCAACAGTTGAGGCTAAGCTGCTGACTTCCCTGGTGCTTGTCATACACACATGGCATGAGGGGCCCACCTGCAGTAGGCAGACCAGTACTGTCACCACAGCATCGCCAAGCAACTGCCAGATGGTGTGCTGAACCCAACTAAGTCTGATGGCCTCTCAGATGTGCTCACAACATATCAGACTAAATGAGCAGCGCGTCATGGGCTACTGAAGCCGGCCCTGTAGGATCACTGGGCACACAGCAGCAGGCACTGCCATACCTGTCTTCCTTCAAAGTGCGCCGGTAGTTCCGCTGCCTGCATCATCGCAGCAAAAACAGCAGAGACTCACGGACCCTGGACCCTGGTACGTAATGGCTTGTTTGCTGATTTGGTTGGCAGCTGTGCATCCAGCTGTTAAGCTCGCATGCCTAGTCCTGATTGAACCTGCATGTCTACACGGTGCATATGATTATCTGAGCGTATATCACTTTCAGACCTCCCACCTTTTGCTGGTGCGATTGTCTGCTCGTCGTGATCGGTCTGGGCTGTCTGGGGAGGAGCTTCTGGACCTGTGCATGTATCCAGGAGTTCAAACACCCCGAGCAGACAGCATACGCTCACCAAAGGGCTAAGCAGCACTTTAAAGGCATGCAATGTGGCACACATCCGAACTGACCTGGACCTGCTGCGCCTGCTGGGCCTTTTCAACCTTCTGCTGCGCTCCCTGCTGGGGCTTCTGCTTGCATACCTATCTCGAGCCATCGGCACACTTGTTTAACTCTATCGACCACAATTGTACAGATATCAGTGCTGATATCCCCGTTTATGATGGATTCCTCAGGACCGATAGACCGATGCAAGTCAAATCAACGTGCAGCAATGTGCAGCTAATTCGCCACTTGCGTCAAGAGTAAGTCAACGATGAAAGGTACAGAACACTAAGAATAATATATAGCGGGATGTTGTCTTTCACCCTCGCTTGGACCCCAACTCTGCCCTCGACCCGCTCGACTGGGGCCTTATGAAGATGTCCTGCGTTCTTGTTTGAATACATCAAATACAGTTGCTCTTTTGTGATGATTTTCTTGCGTTTACAGTGAACAGTCCAGGTGGCAGCAGCAGCAGCGAAGCATAGCACCATCCTGGCAGCGTTGGGTTGCTTTTTTTGCTTCAGTGGTGATAGTGTTGAGAGATCTTTGTTGTGCTGGTCATCGGAAGGTGGGAGCCTGCTTCATTCAGTTTGGACGGTTTGAGAGTAGCTCCTGCACGCTTTCAGCTGCTGCTTTGTCGTACATTCACCATACCAACCGCATCATCGTAATACTGTTGTTGTTTGCCGTTGTCAAGAGACGCTTGCTGGATGTGCTTGGTTTGACGCGTGCCTTGGTGCTTGAACGAGCGTGACATACCTTGACTGTCAATGGACCACAAACTTCCGCTTATGTTCAACTTGGCAATATGTTTTCGTGGCTCTCAGGTCGATCTCGCACACGGTCAATACCCCCGGTGTTGGCGCCAAGGACAACAAAGCCAGCTAAAGTCTGCCCTGTCGTGCGTCAGTCCAAGTTTTAGATGCTGGAGGTTATACTCTGTTTGCATAACACCACAACAGTAATTGATCACCATCGTCCACAGTAAGCAGTGCAATCGGAGTCAACACAACACCAGGTAAGCGAGCAATCTGCCGTTCACAATTGGCCCAATTTTGTGCGTAAACACTTTATTTCCAAAGCTGTACTCCTGCACTGTTCCCCCCTGCGTGGCAAAAGACCGTGTAGAGCACTTCCTGTTCACCAGTCAACACAACATAGAACAGCCTTGAGAACTGGATTATCCTGCCCTCAAGCAATCTTCACGCTGTCTTTGTTTCTCGTACTACAGGTTGGACTCTGCGAACATATACCCGCCAGCGTGGGCATGGCAGCAAACATGGTGTTGACTGGTGTTGCTGCAACACCAGCATCTGTAGCAGGCCTACCCCATATCCTGCAGCCTCAGCAACAGCAGCAGGAAGACCCTCTCAGTTGCCTAGGAGTGCTACATTTCTTAGGCGCTCCCACTGCACTGCATGAACCCTCTGGATATCTGCCAGATCAGCGGCAGCAGCAGCAGGACCATGGCTACACAGTTGCAGCAATGGCAAGCAACCCCAGTTACCCTGCAGAACCCACAGCAGGCATGCTTGCAGACTACCACGCTGCCAGCAGACTTGGACCTGAGTCTCACCCCTTGCTGCAAGGATATGACCCTGCCCACACTGCTTCCTGCAACAACAGCTGGCCTGAGCAGACGGCAGCAGCTGCAGCTAATCACTCGAGTGGGCCATCATCCAGCCCTCCCGGTAGCGGAAGCTACAACGACGATGCCGCAGCAAACATCCCCCCTCTTGCAGCAGTAGCAGCAGGTCATGTTGACTTAGCTGCCCTGGATGCTGATGCTGCAGCCACAGTGGCACCAGTAGGGTGCAAGGATACTTCCTTTCCTGCAGTACAACCGCCACCACCAGCAGAAGTGCCAGAAGTGACAACAGATGTGGCCATGATTGATCCTGCACTTGAGCCTGTGCCTCCAGCAGTAGCACCAACAGAAAGCAAGGCCACGATTTGTCCCATGATAGAGGTATCCGAAGATGCGCTTCAGCCCACTCAGGGCATGGGACCTCTGTTATCACTGCAGGTGTGTTTGCCTTGCTGCTATTTATGATTCTGTTGGTTCCCTGCAATCATCATTGCCACATCTGTAACGTCATCGTTTTTTGAAGGACATGTACGCTACAGCTCCCTTGGTCAACAGCCCTGCTCGCCTGTTCATCAGCCTCATGAATGCTTGAGATGACACATCTAGCATAGCAATGCTACCCCAACGCTGCTGTCACCCATGCTGCTTAACTAGTGTCCACTAGTCATGTGCTGGTTCGCCACAGGCGACTGCAGTCATGGCCTGCTTCTGTCTCATGTGTTGCACCATGTAGGGGTCCTTACTGAGTCCAAATGGCAAGGAGGAGCTGCGAGGCTGCTGTGAGGCGCTGATGATGCTCGGGGCTTTAGCACAACCCCCAGAACCTGTTCCTGCTAAACCCCACATTCAGAGCCACAGATCTCACACTGGTAGCAGCAGCAGAGGAACCAAGGGTGGCAGCAGCAAACATGCACACAAGAGTGCTGCTGTCAAGGGTAAGGGAACAAGAGTTGGCAACAGCAGAGCAGTGAGCAAGGATATTGATCAGCATCAGCATAGTCACTTGGCAGCGGTGGCAGCTGCAGCAGCGGTGAAGGAGGGTTTGACACCTGAGCCGCCAGCTGTGCTTATGGCTATGCAGGCAGCGGAGCATGGGGCAGCCTTTGCTGCTGCTGCTGCTGCTGAGCCTCAGGAGTTAGGCAGGGGTAAGCGTCACCGCAAGCAGCAGCACTGGAACGAGCAGCTGATGCTGATTGATAAGATTGTGGAGCAGGAGCTTGGCGCTGCGGAATACTCAGGTGACCTTTCTGCAGGAGCAGCAGCGGTAGACAATGCACACAGACGCAAGCAGCGCAAGCAGCAACAGACACCTGAAGCTGCAGCAGCATTAGTGACAGCAGCAGCAGCAGCTGCAGAGCAAGTGGTTGGGGGTAAGAGGCGCCGCAGCAGTGAGCAAGGAAACCAGAACTCAGCAGATGCTGCTGCTGCTGCTGCTGCTGTCAAATCAGCGAATCCTGACAGTGACGAAGTCAGTTATGATGCCGCAGCAGAAGAGCAAGAGACAGAGGAGTATGTTGCAGAAGAAGCTGAAGAGGCAGATGATGATGCAGAATATAACAGGTACAAGAGCAGAAACACCAGGAGGAGCAGCGGCAGCGCCCGCAGAGGCCAGCAGCAGCAGCAGAAAGGTAACGGTGGTGGCGGCAGCAGCAGCAGCAAGAAGCCCTCAGCAGCATTGGTTGCGCCACGTCGTGCTCACAAGCCGCTGTATGACACCTACAATGCCGAGGAGCCAGTTCCAACAAACACAAATTTCCTGGGTGTGAGCAAGAAGCGCAGTGGCAAGTGGCAAGCTGCTGTTAGGTTTGGCCATGATGGAGCTTATGCATTCTGGAATTGTTATGATTGTCCTCGTGCTGCTGCCAGAGCTCGTGATGCAGCAGCACTCTCCCTGAGAGGTCCTGGAAGTGCCAGGCTGAACTACCCTGAGAACAGCTACTCAAATGATGAGATTCTGGCAGCATCAGCAGCGATCTTGGCAAAGCATCCCCAACTCACACTAGAGCACCCGCTCTTAGCTGGGATGAGCATTCAGGAGGTGTTAGTCGCTGGAAGTGACGCTGCTGCTGCTGTTGGCGAAGCAGCAGCGGCGGCGGCAGCTGCAGCAGTTGCGGAAGATGAGGACGCTGATGGCAAGCCGGCACGCAAGCGGCAGAATCGCCGCAACTCTGTAGCAACGGCAGCAGCTGTCGCAACAGCTGCAGCAGCAACAACACCGGCTGCTCCTACCCCAGCATCTCCTGCAGTAGCACCTGTTGATGTCGACCCTGCGGCGATTTTCAGTCGTGTTTTTGATCTAGCAGCGCTGGTGGTGTTTGGTCCCTCAGCAGCAACCGAGGCACCAGCAGATAGCTTCACCGAGGAGGAACTGGCTGCTGCTGCTGCTGCCATGAGCTGCAGGATGCCTCCTGGCAGCAGCAGCAGTGCTGAGGCAGCCGCAGCGGTTGCTGCTGCTGTTGCTGGCATCAATGCAGAGCTTGAGCAGGGTATGGCTACAGCAGCGCCCACTGAAGAAGAAGAAGAAGCTGCTGCAGCAGAAGATGGAAATGGAGGTCCAAGTGCTGTTGATGAATCAGGAAAAGCAGAGCAGGCCGTGCAAGGGTTGGAAGCAAAAGATGTGGTACTGCTAGATATTATGGATGATATTCTTATGCTAAGAAGCAGCAACAGTCCCAACTAGAGCAGGGAGAGGAAACGGCAGTACCTCTGGAGGTATGACATCATATCAGGGTATTGGTGGTTGTTATTGGCCAGTTGTTAGAAGACAATGCCAACTAATGAGTTGGGACTGAGCCATGTTGGCAGTGGAGGCCTAGGTACCTGCGTCAAGAGGCACACATGTGTGAGTCAAGGCTGGAATGTTTGGCTGCGCCTCTAAAGGCATTGTGGGTTGGTACTGAAGTGCAGGCACTGTGCTATTCTGAATGATGTATGGTGGTTGAGGATATGTTGGATGAGACTGACAATGATTGAATTGCGCTCGTGCATGTTTTTGGCGCACAGTGTGCAGAGGCATGTTGTCGTGACCATTACTAGGAGAAGAAAAGGGTGATGTTGTAGTGGGCAATGCACAGCTGGTTTGTATAGCAGGAGACAAGAGCTGTTTCATCAGTAATCATCAGTATATGGGGTTTCTCCAAGTATGTGCATTGCTACTGTCGTTGCGTGGGCAATACAGTGGCTTAGAGCCTTTGTTCTTTCTTGGTC
Source organism: Coelastrella sp. M60 (assembly GCA_001630525.1). Taxonomy (NCBI): domain Eukaryota; kingdom Viridiplantae; phylum Chlorophyta; class Chlorophyceae; order Sphaeropleales; family Scenedesmaceae; genus Coelastrella; species Coelastrella sp. M60. The sequence goes on along the minus strand of LWCB01007932.1, from coordinate 6,101 downwards.
TGATATGCATGCTTCCCTTTCTTGTCTCAGAGCCGGTGTTTGACATGATTTCAGAAGTCATGCACTGCACCTGTGCAACACAATGTCTTGTGCATGTTAGTGGGTCAGCATACCTCATCGGCTGTCTGATGAACGAAATGGAGAATCTTTGTGCTGGGCGTAGCTAATACATGCTGAACGCTTGTGTGCGCATTTGGCAACACATGATGTCCAGCACCGCAGCCTGTCAGACGCAGCAGTAGCTACTGCTGCATTTATAGCAGCAAAGAAGCAGGACAGCCCTGGTGAGTTCAGGGCACTACTTGTAGTTCTAGTATGGCAACCATGAGAAATCCAAGTGCAGTGTCATAGCGACTGATGAGTAAGATGGACAGTGCTGGTTGTCTCGTGTGTTGAAAGTCTTCTAGAAATTTGAAATTTGGGGTACCACACATAGTGTGTCTGTCATGTCAATGAAACAAACTCGCAGGTGTGTTGTTGCATTGCTGGCATGCTTCTTGTCACCAGAGTTGTCCGGCCTTGAGGAGCAGCATATTGTGTCTACTGCAGGCACTTGGATGATATACTGTAGTATTTGTGTTTTCCGAGACATCAGGCTGCTGTCATAGATAGGGTTGCCATATGGAGGGGTTGTCAGGGAGCACCAGGGTTGTCGGATACATACAGGTTGTCATGTGCTGTGCAGTGGTGCCCCACCCAGCACTGACGCAGCCACACAGCGTCACGTGTCTGTGATCTCCAGTCCAACGACTATGGTTGCGGCCGCTGTCCACATCTTGTGGCGTCAACCCCTGTGCCATAGCACAGTGAGCATGATGTACATGCAACCCTTGAGGGTACAGTGAAGGCAGCTTTGTGCGCAATGTTACTGGCAGTGGGTGTAGAGTATCAGCGATGCATCATAAGATAACAACTGATGGCTACACTGATATTCTATTCAAGTGCAGTCAGTAGAGTAACATTTGGAGGTATGCATAACATATGGTGGTAGTTGGTGCAGGCGCAGGTGTGCTCTACATCTGTTTGTAGTCTGCTCGGCAATATCTAGGCTTGCACATTGCATTGGCTTCTTCCAAATTTTTTTTCTCAACTTTTGTACTCTTTGTTTTGGGTCTGCTGTCATGTACTGCATAGGCAGCGGTTGTAGGCTGCTGTCAAGCAACCATTTTCAGCCGCTAAAGTGGCTTGGTCCATCTATCAGCAATTTGAAGCTTGTAATCTAGCATGAGGTTGCTGCTGTGTGGACGGGCCCGACCACAACGCCTTGGATTGCTCTTGTTCAGCAATACATGCTGCCAAGGTTTGGTCTTGGTTGCTGGTCGACCTGACCAAGGCAGCACATTGTAGGTAATACTGGCATGCCATACGGTATCAGCAGTCACAGCAACCAGGCTTGAATTACAGACCTCTCAGACGGCGTAAATGCGTCTGCGTAGCGTACTGCTGTAGCAGCAGTCTCTGCTGTTTTGGCATGCAGAAGACTTGTTTTTTGAGTGCACCGGTGGACGCGGCAGGAGGTACGGATGAGCTTGTGCCTGAGCACAGGAGTTCAAGCCGTTCCATGAATGGAACAGGTGGCAGGGACAGCAACTGCTGCTGATGCTGCTGATGTTTAGACTCACTGCGCTATTGCACCAACGTCTTGGGCGCCACTGACCAATGCAATATTATCAGCTGACAAAGACGTACCTGTGGAGCGTGCCACGCCGGACAAGTTGTCCAGGGATGTCGGGCAACTGGCAGTGGTTATCACCCTCGGTAACACGTCTGACTCAGCAATTTGACACTGTGAACGGGTACTTCACTGCATAGCATTGCAATTGCAGGCACTTCAAGTTCACTATCCTGCATGTGTGAACTGCTGACCTGCTGCCGCAGCCCCTGTCGCAAGTTGGGGGTTGACGAAGTTGGTGTATTGGTGGCACTGTCGAGACCACTGTTCAAGAGCCATGCTTGCATTTGAAGGTGATAAATTGAATGTCAATGTCCGATCACTGATCACTGATTGATAGTGCAGTACGAAGCAGAGAAGGTGTCATTGCGCTGTGCAATGTACCTCCGTCTAGCTTGGTGTGTGCACACACTTGCTTGCGGCACTCATGATCAGCTTGTTAAATAGAGAAGATTAAGAATGGTCGTACGTGTGGTGTACAGCGTCACGCGCCAACTTCTCAATGTCTCACATCAGCAGAAGTTCTGCTGGTCTGACAGAAGCCTGCATACGAGCAGTCCTGTAGCATCCTTTGCGTTCGCATCTGCATCCAGCGGACATGGGAACTTCTACAAGGCAGTTGCGGAGTGTGTCAGCCAAGTTGGAGAGCAGATTCATCCCCAGGACATAGACTTCTGTCAGCTTTTGGTGTCCACTAAGCATGTCAGCACAATGGCACATGCGCCCCAGGTAGGCTTACAAGAATGTACTTCGTTGTTGCTAACCATGAGTCTCAGCACATTATGTAGGTTGATACTTCAATGGAATGAAGATGTCTCTCACTGATGTCACAAGGATCACTCCTTGTTCAACCCTTGCACAGCACTCACCACAGAAGCACAACATGTCGCAGTTCGGCAGACCACAATATGATTCTTGCTGTGCGACAGGAGTTACGGCAGCAGCCCATACTCAGCACGTGTCACACACAAATGTGTTATCTTCATCACACACAGAAGCACATGTCCGGGTTCTCCTAGAACATGGGTGTTCCTTGAAGCCTGTAATGCTTCAAGATGCATCCGTGTTCAAGAGACTCTGGATCCGCTGCCACGTCTGCTTATATAAATCTCTCTTTCTCTCTCCACAATCTGCCAAACCAAGTTATTGTCTGATAGCTGCCCTGCAGTGTTTGCTGGACAACTTGAACCGGACCGCAGACCTCAACCTTGGCCCACCTACTCCTCCTGTCATCATAGGTGGAGCCCTGCAGGTGTGTTACATTCCTTGTTATAACAAATATATTTGAATGGTCTTCATCTGGACTGCGCACCTACGTGATGTGTGGTGGTGCCTCTAGCAGCACTACTGTGATTAGCTTCATGCACTTGGGTTGCTGTGCAATGCAACATCTCAGCAACAGCAGGTGCAGCTCGGTGGAACAGCAAAGCATATCTTCATAGAGCAGCAGTGGTCTGCGTAGAGGTATGGCTTTTAGAACGGGTATGGATGATCGTTCTCGGCTACTTCTGTTCTAATGGTCTTATGTCTGTTTTGCTGCTGTCAAATCCCGTCACTGTGGCCCAACTCAACAGTCAGTTTGTGCATCAGGCCCAGCAGCAGCGAAGCTCGCACCAGGTGTTTCCCTTTTAGTAGCGGCACTCCCCGGAGTTGGACTGATGCCCTTCCATGTGAAAGATGCGTCACTGCCGCCGTTCACCGCTCAGCAGTGGTCGCGGCTACTGCAAGCGCGGTCTAATAGCAGCAGCAGCAAAAGCAGTAGCTGTCAAGGAGGCGGCAGTGCAAGCCCCACCACCACCACCAGCAGCAGCAGCAGCAGTGACAAGTCGTGTGCTGCTATCGTGCTGTCTGCACCTCACTTCACAGATGTAGAACACTTCCTGCAGCGACTTGATGGTGCATTGCCAAACATTCCGGTAACTATTAGCATGACCTGCCAGTATAGGATTTTAGTATATCGTTTTGGTATATGACATGTATTTGGATATCATATCTGGATTTCATCGTGCATATGACATATCTCAATGACATGGTTGTAATTCTGCTCTGGTGGTGGTGTTATCAGCAGCAATCCAGGACAGGCCTTTGTTATCTTGTCTTTCATACCTGAAACCTTTGGACTTTGCACTCAATTAGTTTACAGCAACATACAGTGTAGCTGATGGGCTGGGCTGGTGAAGCACAGCAGTCGTACCTTGGCAAATATCCATTGCTGCTGCTTCTTTTGCTGTTGATGCTGCTTGTGCTCCTGGATGTTACTGTATCTGCCATGTCATGCTGCTGCATGCAGGTGATTGGCGGTGTGACTGAAAGAGATGCCTGGATTGATACTGAGAACCACTATGGGGCGTTATTCTGTGGTACAGAAGTTCATTGCAATGGAGCAGTTGGTGTGGTGATGCAGGGCCCTCTGGTTATGAGACACCTACTGCTGCAGTCTGGGAGGCCGAGGGGCAGAGTTATGACTGTTACAGAAGCTGCTGGGAATGTTATTTTGGGACTGAATAACAGACCTGTACATGATTCGGTGAGTGGGAACCATTTTGAGCTCCTGGGAACAAAAGATATATCTGTTGCATTGCTGATTTAATGTCATTTTGATATCATTGTTGTAACATGCCTTCATGTAGGTAAGTGCACTAAGACCAGCCTGTGCGTAATTGACGAGTTGGGGTTTGACTGGAATCCAAAACTAGAGCAATGCTAGACCACGATGGAAAGAGAACAATGCATGCATTAGTAACGGACAAGTTACTGGCCTAATAGGTGTTTGTTACTGTTGAAGTCTGTCTGCAAACTGCTGTAAGGTTGGACAGCCGTGTGATGTTGAGGCATGCAGCTTGTTACATATTCTCAACATCAAGTGCTACCTGTGATTTGCGTCAGCCGACTTGTTACGTGCTGAATTGCAGTCAGCAAGTCTGCATGCTTTGGAAACCACTGGTCAGAAGGTTTTTGTGTTGGCTGCTGCAGTTTGTTGAGCTTCTACACAGCCTGCCCAAGTCTGACCAGAGAAAAGAGCTGCGGTTGGGAATATATGACAGCAGCTTTGACACAACAGCAGCTAGTGGCAGTGTTGCTGATAGCTCATATGTAGCTCGCAGCATGAGCCTAACTACTGACAAGTATGGCAAGCCTGTGCTCGCTGTTGCAACCCATGAGGTGAGTGATTCCAGCAATAGACCAGACCACCATTATATTGCTGACAAGATGTGAGCCCGCCGTTTGTGGCTGGATTTGTAGCTTGTAGATTTGCTCATGGCCCGGTCTATCCTCACTATCATGGACTAGCATGGGGCACTCATGAATGGTCGGGCGCACACCACTCACCGCTGAGATGATGTGCTAGCCGCTTATCCAAGCTGTGGAGTGACTTGCTGTGAAACCGCTGCATATCCCATCGCCCTGAAACTTTCTCTCAACATTTGATATCCATATCATATACTGAATGTTACAGAGGTAATGCATATGGAATTATCTTTTGCATCTATATATTTGTCTGCAGGTACCTGTTGGGTCTCGCGTGCAGCTCTTAGTGTGGGACTATGAAGCCAACTATCAACAGCAGCAACAAGCAGTCTCTGCTCTTGCTGATCAGTATAATCAAGCATCAACTGCAGAAGCATCGCAGCAAGGCCCTCAAGATATGGCCATGCTGAGCTACTGCTGTGTCGCTTTGCCCTTCAACGAATCACAACTGCTGGCTGATCAACTACCAGGGGTAAGTTGACTACGCTTTGGCATCTTTGGTGTATGACTTATCGCACCAGATCTTCTTATGTTCAAAGTGTCACAATAGTTCAGTTTGCAGACAAGATTCAATCAGCGATTTCTGTTTGCTCCTGGCTGATGGCAGAGGCAATTGAGCCGGCAACAAGCAGAAAGCATGACTTGCTGCAATGTCAAAGCAATTGATGTCATTATGATTATCAACCTTCATTTATGATTGGCCTGCAAGTCGATTGCTTCTAGATAAAACACCTGACCCCTTGAGTGTGGGCCCAACAATCTGCAAAAGAAAGGGAAATACATACAACTCGATTGCCCTTTATGAGCCTGCCCGTCACATATACCATCAAATACAGCCCCTGAACCATACTTCATATATATCTGTCATCACCAGGAACTGCATCTGGCACTGTCAATCATGTAATCCATTGTGCTGATTATTACTTCTATTGTGTATGTGTCATCCCCATACGCTGGATTCAGATTGTATTTACATACCATCTACTTCATGTTTGCCAGTTCATAATCGTACTAGTAAATTGAGGAGGAGCAGTGATGATGAAAATGAAGTGGAGGTTCGTGCTACTTCCGCTGAGCATCTGACTTGTAAAGTTTGTGGAAGTGCTGATGAGTCTTTGTCACACTTTGTTTTTGCATGTCCTAGAACCCAAGTGTTACGTGATAGGATGTATGAAGAAAT
>LWCB01007927.1:0-22741 GCA_001630525.1 Coelastrella sp. M60 | reverse complement strand
CTCTACTAGTCTCACAGCTTTACTTCAGCAGTCTTGACATATTCAGTGTAGGCACAGCCAGCAAGCTGCACAGCCAGCAAGCTGCACAGCCAGCAAGCTGCACAGCAGCTGTCAGCAACGTGTTTAGATCCTCACATACCAGCTGGTCATGTGCATCAAAGACTTATGCTTGCATCGACTGCAGCTCGATACCGCAACAACAGCTTTCCTGGCGCCCCAGATGACCTCTACCGTGTCTGGCTGTTCAACATATCCAACTTGGAGGATGTTCGACAAGGCGCTAAACCCATACTGGTGTGTGTGTGTGCTGTTGACCAGAGGAAGGCCACCTTTATACACACAGCATCAGCTGTGCCGTGTTGCATTCTGCTAGACATTCAACCCTCGTACTGGGTCTGCCATGGTGTTGTCTAGTCAAGCAGTTGAGGTGCAAGAGTGACAACTCTCTTGCCCGACCAGATCAGCTGCAACGAACCGACATAAACTGCTGTGGCCTCCAGGTCCAAGTGGGGCCTTATGTCCACCGAGCTTACCGGGAGAAACACGAGGTGTTATGGACGGCTGATGGACGTGTACAGTTCAAGGTCAGCTCAACTGGCTTATTATTCACTGGGTGACAGTGGGATCAGGCACCGGTTCAGTCCTTGGGTGTGCAACGCCTTCTCCTTCGCAGTGTCATACCTTCCTCATCCTGCTTGCAAGCTGCTGCTGCGTTGTTGCTTTGAATTTTGGCAGCAGATGGCAACTTTGTGCCAGCCAACCTGAGCCGCACAGCGCACCACTTGAGTATCAGCAGCCATTCGTCATGCAGGATTACAATTACTACACCCTAGACACCAACCTGACCACTGCCGATCCTAACGCTCCAATAGCTACATGGAATCTGGCGCTGCTGGGTGTTCTGGCCAAGTTACACGCCAACGCGTCACCACGCCTCATACCATTTGCTGACATCCTGATGCAGGTGATCTCCAGGTGAGCGGCTGCAAGCAGTTTTCGCGCTCACAACATGTATCCTTAGCAACAGCAAGACTGCATAACTTGGTTGATGTGTGTGATGATCTGCATGTGCGTGTCTGCAGTGTACGCTGGTGTACAGGTGTTGGCGGCAGTGTTTAGGTATGCAGGCAGCTGGTTGCAGTGGTTAATTCATATGTCTGTCAGCTGTGACTGTGCCCACATGAGTTGCTGACCATGTTTGATGCAGCTACAGGGACCCTCAGCTGCATGGCTTGTTTGTGGTCAAGCCAGCGATGGACCTAATTTGGGGGTATGAAGACAAGCTTTTGCAATTGATAAGTAGGGTGGCACCAGCTGCTCTGCCTCCCACTGGTGCTATGGTAAGCAGATCTTGTGACTTAGCTCCATATTCTCATATGGACAAACATATCTGCTTCTGCAACAAGGCAGATAGCCACCTTTGAACAATCGAGTACAACCACAGTTGCCAGCCAGTTGGATGTCTATTCGGGCAGTTATTGTATGCCTATGCAGTTTCAGTATGTGTATTATGTTGTCAATCAATCAGGCATGCATATGTGTTGTAGATTCACTCTGCAGCTTGCCAGGGGGGTGCTTTTGCAGTCACGCTACCCACTCATGACCCGTTGTGTGTTGGTGCAGGTTTCTCTGATGCAGAATATGACCAGCAAGCAGCAGGCATTGTCCAGGAATGCCAGTGTGTTCAATACTGGTCAATATGACATCAACAATCTTTGGAATGTGAGTGATGTGTCAAATCACCTGATGTAATGTACACTATAGACCATCGCTGATCAAGCTCTGCTGTTGGTCTGATTGTTTAGGTAGCCAGCAGCCTTCAAGCGCATGTTACAGGTCAATCGTCTGCCCAGCGTATGCATACTGTGCAGGGCCCAAGTGACTTGATCTGCATCAGCAACAGTGTGCGCACATGGTGCATGACATGCAGTGATTGCAGACTCTTCATATCATCATACTGCTGTTGCATGATGCCAAGGCTGCATCTATTCACCAGAGGTGCTGTCACCACAGATTGAGTCTGATCATGGCTACAAGGAGATCACATCTTGGCCCTGTCCCGCAACAGTACATGGCAGTGACGCCACACAATTCAGGCCAGGTCTTACTGACGCAGATAAATTGACGATATATGTTGGAGATCTGTTTGAACCCAGGGACCTGGTAGTTAACACCACAGTGGAGTTGCATGGGATCAAGTTGCTGAGATACTGGTTGGTGAGTGTGGTCCCTTGCACATGTTTTCCCTAGAGCATGTCGTTGTGCTGTGCCATCATTTGGCAGTGTAGCATGTACAGCTCATTGCATGGTGTAGAGCAGCTGCCACATCATCATTTGGCGGTCGCCGGCACTCCACGTGCAGTCGCACAAGCTAGCAGCCCCACTGTCGACACAGACTGAGCAGTGCTTCAACCTGAGTCATGTCAACGCATGGTTGCTTGCACACTGCAGATGTTCCGTACCATGAGAAAGAGGTGTGTTTGCTGAATTCAACTGGTTTCCAGGATTTTGAAGTATATGCAAGGGCGCAACTGCAGAGGATTGATATGGTGTTGGCTCAATCATGTGTTTGTGCAGGATCCCAGCCAGGAGCTTCCTAACACCTGCCGCAACATGGAGCTTCAAGGTGTCTTGAACATCACCGGCCCACACTCAGCTGGCCCGGATGGCCCTGCCAATGCAACAGGGCCAGAGATCCTTGTGTCCATGCCTATGTTTTGTCGAGCAGACGAGCGGCTGGTGCAGCAAGTGGAGGGACTGGCGTGTGATATGGAGCGGCATATGACCTGGATAGATGTGGAGCCAACCACTGGTGAGTGCAGGACAGCCTTTGCATCAATGTTAGCAGAACAGCTTGCTGCTGTTATCTGCGCTCACTGTAGGGATGTGTGGGTGATAGAAGATAGCGCATAGAGGCAAGAAGCACAGCAGTGCACAGTGTGTGAGTAAGGCTGATATTTGATACTTGCAGGGATAACAATGCGGGCTTTCAAACGCTTACAGTTGAGTTCCAGAATAGGTGATCTTGGTTCTGTGTTGGAACCAAATGTGTCTGGAGATCTCGTGATTCCCATGTTCTGGGCAGAGGAAACAGCTGAGGCTCCAGCTGACCTTGCACAGCAGTTCAAGACCACAGTGTACAGAGCGCAGTGGTTTGAGCGCAACCTGGGGAAGTTGTGCTGGATACTTGGTGGCAGCTTTGTCCTGTTTGGCATCATCTTGGCTGTGGTAACAGTGGAATTGGGGGCAGATCCGGACAAGTGGGATCACAGCAGCCGTGCAGCAGCGATTGCAGCAGCAAGAGACATGTTCACAGTGCAACCAACGACTGATGAAGAGAGTGGAGCAGAGACAGCTGAGACCACATCCTCTCAGGTGCAGATCCAGCCCACTACTAGTGATGATGGCAGCCTAGCAGCTGAAGCTGTGGATCTGGAGCGGCAAAGGTTGTTACCCCCTGGAAGATTGGAGGCATAAATGTGATAACTTGTGTTGTAAACTCATCAACGTCTGCCTTGTAACTCTGCCTAGTATCATAGGACTCCCAGTCTTATCCTTTGTGACATTTGGACCTGCAAATTGTGACATTTGGACATGCAAAGAGTGACAAACGTGCTAAGAGTCTGAAAGCGTTGTGGCTAATGCGTAAAAGAGTGTCCTGTTGTCTGCACAGCTTCTGGAGTGCATGTGTGAGATGTGCATGTGGTCCTGGATTTCGACACCTGACAGGCGGTGTTGCTCTAGCGTCATCTGTGGGTATTTTATCGTGTATATGAGTTTGTTTAGCAGGGACTTTTGTGCTACTATGCTCCTGGATCAAACATCTGATCAGGCTTGTGATTGATCAACACTTTAATGAAATGTGTTGCCAGGCTTTGTGATGAACTTTTGGCAAGCAATTGTCTTGGTGCTGCCCCTTTCTATGATCGATCTGAAAGGGAGTATGCAGTTTGTAAGTCCCTAATGTGAAGAAAGTTTGGCTCGTCTGATGTGTAAAGGTCTCTTTTTTTACTGCAGGAGTTTAATTCTACTGCATGGCCAAACTTGTGTATAGGACAATGCAGTTCACTGCAGTGTATGTTGCTGCACAAGCCAGATTACCCTTTCCAAAAGTTTCATACCGTAACTTCCTTCTTATCCATTACCTGCGTACAGAGAGCCTGTTGGCATTCCATCGCATATCCCCCAGCCCGAAGAGTCAAATGCCCAAGGGCCGTATGGCCGGAGCTAATCTGGTTGTTTAGTTTGTTTGTCTACCTGCGTACAGGAATGTTTGATATGTAAAACAAAGTTGGCCATGCAGCATGTAAACAAGTTAGCCATGCAGCAAGTTAGCCATGCAGCATGTAAGATGCAAATACAGCTGTATGCAATGCATGATATGTGATGTGACAAGCTGCTGCCTGGCTGATGTGTGTCTGGTCATGTGAAAGTAAAAACACCGATGACGTCGAGCAGCTCGTGCAACACCATGTTGCTCACGATGATCGTGAGTATGGATGTGAAAGCAGGGGTCAAGTCAAGTTGACTTGACGGCTGCCTGCATATGGCAATGCCAATTCATGCCCTTGTGAGTGACCGATTATGATCTCAATGTGCAATAAATCATGTGCTGATCATGTCTGCAAATGGAACTAGAGCAGTAGAGTGAGAAACTTGACTTGATCCGAAGTGGGATGCATTCTGTCCAGACCCTCAGACTCGTCTCCTTAACACCTTGCAATGGTATGTGAAAGAACAGCATAGTGAGGGAAGCTTCCTGATCTATGCACAACACCTGGCAAAGGAGCAACGTAGGGTGCAACGACCTGTACCAACGGTGCATTAGCGGTACCTGCGACCCATGCTTTGCAGATCCCGCGCCATTTGCACTGACTTGTGGTATCCAATAGTGTAAAATGTCTATTTCGAAACACACGCGAAGAACCTGACCCACCTGGATCAGACAAGTGAAGCTTTTGCTAAAGTCATCAAAACCTTCAATCTCTCCTGTATATTCTCCTTTCAGTCGACCAAAGACGTCATTCTAGAGGAGAAGGTGTAAAGATCAATGGAGGACGACATGTTCTCGGACCTCATAGGTCAAGCAGGCTTCAAACCACTCACGAAGCCACAGACACAGCCAACGGCCAGTGCGGAGCAACCTAAGGCATCATCAATGTCAGCCAAGCCAGCAGCTGCTGGCCATGCTGGCCCCAGAGAGCCGGTGCTGCCGGAGCCAGACTTGTTGGACAGTGCTCTTTCTGGATCCGATGCCAATGGCAACTCACAGCAGCCTCACTTAACTGTCAACTGTACACAAGAAGATTTGCAGGCCATGGTGCAGCACATTGTGGAGACCGCGTTGGACAGTACTATGTCCAAGTTCGTTCGCAGCTTGCGGACTGTGCTCGAGGATATGGGCAGGCGTATAGACGCCACAGGAAACGCAGCTGTTGAGCTCAAGGAGAGTGTTGATCAGCTGAAGGAGCAGCTCGAGTCTCAGGGCGGCAGCATGCATGCGCGCTTTACCAGTGTCGACCTTGCAGTGAAGGAGGTTGAACGTGGAGTGCAGTCTCTGCGTGACAAGCAGGAGTTACTTGAGGCCCAAGCAATGCTTGCAAAGCTCTCCACTAAGTCGCCGACAGAGACAGGAGCAGAGGCAGTTCAGAAGCAACCAGACACACCAGCTGCAGCTGCAGCGTCTGCACCAGCAGCACCTCAAGCAGTAGCTCCAGCTGCACCAGCAGCACCACAAGCAGTAGCTCCAGCTGCTCCAGCAGCAACAGCCCCTCCATCAGCAGCTCCTGTAGCAGTAGCTCCTCTGGCACCTGCAGCAGTGCCTGCTGCTGCAGCTAGCAGCTATGCTCCTGCAGCACCAGCACCTCCCCCGCAGGCAACTCCTGCAGCTCCTCCTGTAGCACCCCCACCTCATGCAGCACCCTACGCCCCAGTAGCCCCACCTGCAGCCGTGCCGCCACCTTCGCAGCAGCAGCCACAGCAGTTTGCACCTCCCCCGCCCATGCCTTACACCAGCCAAGGCATGAGTGCACCACCTGCACCGCCGATGCAGCCGGTAGCACCTCCAGCTCCATACACACAGCAGCAGGGCCCACCCCAGCCGCAGCCTGGTGGCAACTACATGTCAGGACCAGCATCATATGGCCAGCAAGGCCCACCACCAGGACCACCAGGCCCTCCAGGACCACCGGGACCTCCAGGCCCTCCTCCTGGGCCAATGATGCCTCCAGGGCCCCCTCACTCAATGTATGGTCCACCCCCAGGTTCCACTGGTCCTCAGTACCCCACGCCTCCTGCAGGGGCGTACCCTGCACCCTTCAGAACAGGCTCTGGACCAGCACCTCATCACGTGAGTTGTACACTGCTCTGATCTGTAGTCAGGGCTCCCTGCTGTTGCCCATTTGTACCAGAGATGTATGAAGACATGCAGTAGTAGTAGCTGTACACAATTAGCAGTTGGCTGATTGTTCCGAGGCCAAGTTGGTCATGCAGTACCCCTGATGCATTGAGCTGCAGCGCTCCAAGTCACTTCCTGCTTGATATTCAGTCACAGGTCGGTGATTAGTGATAGACAAGGGTCTCCCTGCCATTGTTGTAAACTCAGGTTGCAGTACTGATTGGCTTACTGCTTGCAGGGTGGTCCCCCAGGTGGTAGGCCTAGCCCTCAGCAGCAGCAAGGCGGCCCAGCAATTCAGCAGCTGTCACTGGACAAGGTGGTTAATGACATAGTGGCGATGGGATTCAGTCATGGACAGGTGCGCTGAGCTGGCTGCTGAGGTGCTTACTGTGTAATGTCAAACACAAGCTTGGTACAGCTGCTGTAAATCAGTGCGAAATCAAGTCCAAGATGGTTGGAGTTGTTGTTTTCTGGGCTCTTGCTGGCTCCAAGGGCTGTTGCCAATGCATAGCGCCCCTTCTGGTCAATCCAATCCTAGCTGCAGCGGAAAACAGCATCAGGCGGCCAGTGTTGCACAGTACCTGCTGATCCTGCACTTGTTTCAATATCACGTCAGCGATGGATTGACTTAGTGGCTTTGGGTGCTTACTCAGCGGATCTGTTGCTTCAGCAGCGCTACCAGCAGTTGACAAATCAGCAGTCTGCTCCTTGGCATGGTGTTTGTGTGATGTCATTGTTCATTGTGCATTATCCTTGTGCCTGTGGCGATCTGCAGCATAACATGCCATCTTCTCGAAACACCACAGCTTCTGCTTTCAAGCTCATGCAGCATTCCTGTGCTTGACTAAGTTGTGGTCGGAATGCTTTGTTAGCAGCAAGCTGTCTTGTCTCCTTGTCAGGCAGCCTTTCACCCTGAGCTGTTGATTCATGACACCTGCAGGTGATGCATGTTGTGAGGCAGTTGCAGTCTAGTGGCCAGCCTCTGGAGATGAATGTTATCATTGACAGACTCATGCGCTGATACAGCAACCACCAGGGCGCATACAATGCAGTGGTGGGCACAGCTGCAGTCTACAAGTGATGATTGTGGCACCAAGGCAAGTTGTGAGCCAGACACAAGCTGCTTAGACCCAAGGAAACGTGCTACAAAGCTATCAGCACCACAGCAACAGGGCTGTTGCGTCAGGCTGGAACAAGGAATTCATGCAGTTGTTGAGCTATTGCCATGGGTGAGGTCATGCTTATGGTATGTCTGCTGCGTTCGATATGGCCACACAAGCAATAGCATGCAGGTTGCCTGCAACCATGTCCACAGCACTCTAAGTGGCATATATATATGCCAGCTGTAGCTGTTGTGACTGTTGCTTGATGCCATGGCTGAAGCATACATCCTTCGGCGAAGTCTGTGTATTGGCAACAAGTAAGGACTTTGGCCGTGTTGAGCATTATACCTGGCATTTGCATTCACCTCTGAGCATATTGCTACAAAGTGCACAGTCTTCTGGATCTTGCTGCCAATCTGATGGTCAAAAAAGAGGTTGTGTTGTAGTTGTTGTTGGTACTGTTGCAGGGCAGCGCCCAGCTTGATTATGTGGGGTCTGAATGGGAGGAATCTCACCCCCGGGCATGTTGTTAAACTGGTTTGTAACACCGTAGCCAGGCTGGCAACTTCTATGTTTCTTATACAAGAGGCTCAGGTCCAGCGCCCTTCAAGCAACTTGTCTGGGACTCTTCATCATGAGTCGGTGCCACCAATAGTAGTAAGTTATTGAAACTTGTGTTTCGCGAATATAATCGTATATAAGAAACATAGAAGCACACACAATGTACATATGCAATGCTGCAATCTTAATATGCAAGAAAGGAACTTGCTGACGGTCCTGCAACATACAAAAAGGCCCCACACGGCTGTAAATCATGCCTGATGTAGTGTGTACATGGCTTGACGTCAGGGTGTACATGCCCCGTCCCGATTACACTCTTTGTAATCGCTTGTCACACCATGGTTGGCAACCACGGTCACTGACTACACCAGCACTACGGGATGTGCGAAACTTTGTGAGCCTACTAGGGTATGATACAGTAACTACTGTCATAGATTACGTATTTGGTTTCATATAACTCAACCATCAGTGATATAGTATATGCCCATATAGTTCGCTAGAGTAGCACCTGCAGCAGCAGCGCCTTGACCACCACCACCTCCTGTTACACCTCCAGCAGCACAAGCAGCAATATAAGCTGCGAGGGCAGCGGCGGCTTTCATTCCAGCAAAAGCTGTCAGACATGGACGCACACAAGGCAACATCGGTCCACTCCATTGACTGATGCATTGTGCGGCGCTTTGTCAGAAGACTGAACAGCATCGCCAGTCACAACGTCGGGGTTGGCGAAGCGCAGGCACACAGCAGCGGCAGCTGCTGCTGACAAGTAGTTGTGTAAATGGTAAATTTGGGTATACGATAGTCTACAAGGCAATTTGTACACGTACCTAAAGCATTTGAACTCTGAGGGCTTTGGGCCAGTGCGAATGACTCAACTAGCCTCGGACGCTGCAGCTAGAAGTATGCTGTACACGCTTGATCCCAGTTTAACGTTCCGAGATTACTGTTTGCAGTTATACCCTGCTATCAGGACTACAGGCTGCCTGCTGTGTCACCGGCCAACAGCTATGATGGGAGCCTGTACATTTACGCAGTCCTGAAGCTCCATAAGTGAATTCTCAAACGTACTGAAAGGCTTACAGCAGGGTATTGGACTGACAGGCCCGTCCATTGCAAGGATTCGTTGCCATAACTCTCTACGAAGTGAACTGGCTTGCAATCTGTAGCTGATATCAGTGACGTAGGGTGACTTAGATTGAGTGGTATGGAGTTTCCAGAACTCCCTGAGGAGTTGCAGGCGTCTACGAGCAGCGCTGCAGGGTGCGTGCAGCGACAGCAACGATTCTGGGGGCCCCTCCAAACCCACTAGGATCGTAATCAGACGTGCATTTTGCAGGCTCAGCAACAAATTATTTCTTGGAGGGCTCTCTTGGACGACAACAGAAGGTGAGCGTCCCTGCGGTGAGTGGCGAGTGTCACCAGAGCGCGGACCTCACTGCTCTTCCTTGCAATGCCTTGTAGACACCATCCGGGAACACTTTCAGAAGTATGGTGAGATACAAGAAGTGGTGAGTGGTGACTCTCATCAGATGTTGGTGGTGTGTTTTGCTGGGAGCGCCAAGCAGCAAAACGGCTAACCTGCCCTACGTATGCAGATCGTCATGAGGGATAGAGTGACCGACAAGCCACGTGGCTTTGGTTTCATCACATTCAAGGACCAAGAAGCAGCTGACGCTGCCTGCAGCGACACACACACGGTCGATGGTCGAACGGTAAGCTTTCAGCAAGCTGCCGCTAGGATATAGACAGGAAAGCCTGTGAAGTCTTTGTTGACTTCTTCTCACTGATTGCAGATCGATGCCAAGCCTAGTTTGCCGCATGGGCAGCATACGAGCCCCAAAAGCAAGAAGATATTTGTGGGTGGCCTTCCTCCAGAAACAACTGAAGGTGCGCTGCTGTGTGAGCGTATAGGGTTCTTGCGCCTCAGTACACTTACTCACTCATCATATGCCTGCAGATATCTTCAAGCAGCACTTTGAGAAGTTTGTCAAGGTGGTAGAGGCACAAATTATGGTGGATCATACTAGCGGGAGATCAAGAGGGTTTGGGTAAGTAATCTGATGTCAAGCTTGCAGACTGGTTGTCTGTAGCTTACTCGACACATCCACGCGTACGACAAGGGTTACAGCTGTTGCCGCCGCTGAGAACGGCAATGCTGAGCAGTCAGATGCAGGTCAGGGGCATACACCTCCGCCAGGCACTTATCTATGCAGCTGGCTTCTGGTTGGCAAACAGCAGCAGCATCTACAGACTTGCACGCTTCAACAGTGTATCAGAAACCAGCAGCAGCCAGTGCAAATCCTTCTCATCCGGGTCAAGGTCATCCGGGTCTCTGCCACCAGGCACAGACTATGGCAGAAATGTTGTCAGCTGACCATGCGGCAGCTGCAGCCCTAGGAGCCGCAGATCCGATGCAGCAGAGCTTGTTTGCGAAGTATTAGAACTCACTGCAGGTGTACTCAGGGCTATTTGCACAGCATATGGCTGTCACATGCAGTAACCAGTTGTTCTGCCAGCACCTCTCCATTCCTCTACATACCGCACTGAGTCTTGCCGCAACAGTGGTCCAACAGTTAACTTTCACAAAGAATTCAACACAGCTACTTCCACGATGCACATTTACATCAATAGACACATCGTGGACCCTTTTCTAAGCATTACAGAGTGGCTGCTGGATACAGGTTTGTGACCTTTGAAGAGGAATCCTCAGTGCAAGCAGTCTTTAATGCCGGCACAGTACAAGAAATCAACGGCAAAAGAGTGGAGGTAAAGACAGCTACCCCAAAAGGCTCTGGGCCTATTGGGAGAGGTCCAGGATTGATGTTGGGGCAGCGGTTAGGGTTACCAAGTGCTGCATTAGCTGGTCGGTATCCCGAGGGTGTGTCACCTTATGGACTGGGACCTGCTGGGTATCATCCTGTACCAGGTAACCTGCTAAGACATGCATCAGCAGCCGCTCATCATGTGTCCTGCTCCTGAGATCACCAAAGCAGTGTGAACCGCCTTCAAAGCCTGATTCATGCACAGCAGCAGTTCTTCATACAGTTGCTGTTGGCTTGGTTGTTCTGCAATTACACAACTGCGTGTATTTTCGGCACATGGAGTTCAAGCATGGGGTAGAAAGTGTTTAGAGATGCTGAGTGGGCTGGACACTGAGGCTTTGTTTGGTTGTATGGGGTTCAGGTTACATGCCGGTCCCAGGCTATGGTGGTTACTTGCCATACCCCTACCCTGGGATGATGATGCCAGGGTTTGGAGGGTATCCATACCCTGGGTACCCTTACCCGGGATTTGCAGCTGGTTTGTCAGGACACGAGGCAGCGCTTCAACAGCAACGAGCAGCAAGTCTGATGCAGCATAGACAGCAGCAATGGCAGCCGCCTACAGGGCAGCAATTGCCAAAAGCGGGCAGTAGCAGTGGTAGCAGTATGCAGGCAAAACGGACTATGCAGCAGCCTCAACGCAGCTCTTCTCAAGACATACAGCAAGTGCAGGACACTGCTACGCAGCCGACCAAGCAGGAAAGGGAGGCAGCTGCAGCAGCTGTGGCGGCAGCACAGCAGGCCCCGCCCTTCTATACAAGTAGACCGTGATATACAACAACAAAGCTTATGGCTGGGGGGTCCAACAGCGGCCTAGTTACACAGATATCAAGGTTGTTGCGCAGCAGAGCAACAACACATCAGGCAGCAAATGACTCCTGTGAGTGAAACGCTGCAGTACAAACCTGCTGCAGGCCAGACTGCAACCAGTCCTCCCTTGGATATTCAAACATCTGTTAACAGCTGTCAGGCTTAACCCTCGGGTTCGCTTGTTACAGTGAGCATAGCAAAGCATAGCTAGTGTACACACATGTATGATGCCTTCAGTTGCCGCAAGGTTGGCTGCTTGCACATTGCACTTGGTGCATGAGGGGGCCTGTCGTGCGGTGTTGATCTATGCAACCCCTGTGGGTGTGTGTCCCGATGGTGCGGGTGTGCTCCGCATTGCAGAACTTCTTGTATATTTACTAACATCAGCATTGAGGTTTCCAGTCAGCAGCAGTCCCCTGATCTTGAGAGGGAACATCCTGCTTTGTGGCATGAGAGTTTTGACTTGTCTTGGTGCATCAATGAGTGGCGGCTGAGGCTTCTGGCTGGGTGCTGTTTCACCCTTTCCGGTTCCGTCATGTGGAGCGCACTCGGCTTTCATTTGCTCACCCTGTGCCAAAGGGCTCAAGAAGTTCAAGTCACAGCAGCAGCACAGGTGCACGACCATCCATGCTAAGCCTGTGGTGCAACAGGTTGGATGCTCTGGCCATGTAGATGCTAGCTGCTGTATGTACAACAGCAATACCGGTGCATGCTGCAGTAGCCTATCGCAATGCCATGTAAAACATGCCATGTTTTAAGTTGAAAAGCAGCCATGTCGGCAAGCGGTGTTGCAGCCAAGAGTCAGTACAGTGGCAACAAACCAGTGGGCCTGGAGCGTTTTCTGTGTTCACTTGTGCATGCAGCGCTGCCCATAGCTTGGCTCGGTCTTGAGGATTTGGTCTCGGCTTATTTGATATGGTCGTTGGAGGTTTAGTACTCAATATAGTTGGTACTGTATAGCATTCTACTGTGTAGACCAGGCATGAGCGTCGTAGTTGTGATCCAACTTGGTTGCAGAAGCAAATGCATTGAACAAAGTGCTCTGTGGCACTTCAGTAGGTAGCAGCAACGGGTGCACTAGTTCAAGGTGTGTGGCGACTGACAGCAGGCACATGGCACAGATGTGCAGTGGCCTTGCATGCAATAGATGGGTATTGTTGCACAGGCTGCATCATCATTATGCATTCCTTGTTTTCCTTCACCCCAAAGGTGTTGGTAGAAGGTGTTGGCGTCGTCACAAGCTGTCTGATGGTGTACGCCTAGCATACTGTTTGTGTTTGATAACAGCTGGCACCAGCCATGATGTAATGCATTTCCAGTGCATTACCAGTTGTGTGTTCTGCGCGTGTGCTGGGCTGTGAAAGTGTTTTATGTATGCATGGGTCCCCTTTCATGATATGGTATGCCGTAGCTGGTTATCGATCATTACGGGGTTTCATCCGTTGATTCACACTGCTGGACCAGCCAGCTAGGGTTTATGTCTGAAGGGCCTCGTGGCCAATACATTAGCAACTATCTCCTACACTACTTCCTGATAAACAAAAAGTGGTTACTCAGGGTTTGATGACTGGCCCTGTGGCGGACTTATTGTTTCAGATCTGTTGTCGTGTGGTGTCAACTTCTCAAATTTCAATGGTCTGAATTCAGAATTCGAGCACACGCACCAGTAGATGTGCCAAGATACTTGTCATGCAACCATGTGGGTCATGTCTACTTGATTGCCACCATCGACACCAATGAAGACTGGATGGGTTTGCCCATTCCCCCTGTAAAAGCTAGCTTTAATACAATACAATACAATAGGGGACTAAAGATCTGTGATCTAACCCCGCCCAGTCCGAAGACCTCCAGGCCAGCGAATGATCTATGAGCGTGCGATGAAATTGTACCCAGTCAAGCACTTCAAGATGCTGGCAGACGAATCTACCCTCAAAGTTCCGTCAATTCCGGTACCCAATGAGCCCCAGGGAGAAACAACCTTTTTAGCTGTACCAAGCATCTTGTTTGTAGCATGGCTGGCTGTTTACAACTAAGAAGCAGCAATCTGTTGGGTAACCTGCTTTCACGTGTGCATGCTGATGACGATGAAAGCTGATCGTATGTATAAACAGTAGAGACCCACTCCGACCACGAGGCCCCAGGCCCCCTCAAAGATTGAACCCTCCGCTGGCTGAGCCAGCCATTCCACAAAATACCCAGCTCTGCAGACTGTGAATCAAGCGCAGCATCTTTCCCTCAAGGTAAAGGGGTAAACACAATCTGTAAGTGCTTTGCATCAGGCATACAGGATCCAATTGTTTGCCAGTTGGCTGCAGTGTGGTCAGGTACCCGGAGTGAATAACCGGGTTGCAGGCAGCAACAAGCAGCAGTCTAAGGCAGCATGCACAGGAGGCAACACGTGTGCAGCATCATGCACTGACTGCCAATGCCCAAGCAATTCAGATCAATTGCCTTCGCTGCTTGAGATGTCACGCCCCGGTTCGGGCTCCGGAGCCAGAGCCGCTCGTTGGGCTTGACGCTGAACAGGAGCGCGCGCGAACAGTTGACACGTACACCTGCCCTGACGGAGCTTAGCGGTTTGGCCAATAACGTTCAACATCCATCACCGACCGCATTATTGCTTATTTTATACATATTAATGGCAAATGCGGCCAGTGTGCGCAGTCACTCGTCAACCGTTCGCCGACAGTTTCTCCACCTTGGACCTCGCGTCCACAAACCTGCCGACAGCATGCAACACCTTCAGTCAGCCCACGGTCCCAGAGCAACGTCAGGCAATCCCAGCGTCAACTCATGCGCATAGGCGGTGTTGTTGTTTGGGCAGTACTGCAGAGACCAAAGGGTCAATGTCAACCCGAAGCTACACCGGTGGGCTTGCAACCCGGCTGCTGACAGCACTGCACCCGGTGTGCTTATAACTTATATAGTAGGCTACTCAGTAGCGAAAGTGTAGTTGCAGGCTACCGCAGACATCAGTGTTGGTCCTGTTTGTTAGAAGGCATGTATGCTCAGCCACAACTGTGGCTGCTGCTGACCTCTGTCACGTTGAGTCGATCATCTCTTGTTCAGGCAGATGCACAGGGAAATACCAGTGCTCTTACTTCAACAAGCGGTCTTGGCAGCACTCATAGGCATGGTGTACCGGCCTCAGGCTCTCCAGGGTTATACAGTGTGCCAGAAAATGCCAGCAAGCAGTTTCCTTTGAGCACAATAGGGCAGCTGACAAACGGCTGTACAGGATTCCTCATAGGTCCGTGTCATGTCATGACAGTGGCACACTGTGTGTATGAGCCCTGGAAGAACATTTGGTGGGGTGGCTTGGACTTCTATCCGGGTCGGTAAGTCGGTAATTCAAACAAATGCACCTGAGCTACTTTGGGGTTTCAGTGGCCAGTAGGATCTTGTCCATGCCATAGTGCAAAGCCAACTCATGAGTTGACAACATACCCATGTGCCGGGACTATGAGTGGTGACGTGACGACCGGCAGCGCTGCAAATTGCCGGCAATACCTATGCTATCACTCAAGCTTGTCAGCTTCTATGACTATGAGCGATCAAGCACCAGGAGGGAGTAATGACCAGATGCAGCATTGTCTATGGCACTGATACCCGCCATACTCACTGTATAGTGGTGTTCAACCACCCAGATACCGCTTGACAGGCAGTAGCAAGTGCACATGGATATACACGAGCCGTAGTGATAAAGTGCCATGCCCTGATTGCCCGGTTATGTTGCTGAGGCTACCTATGTAGTACTTGACACATGTACTGTGGAGCATATCTCATGCCTGATCCGTGAATCCCCATTTTGCAGTGCAAGTGATCAATGAATCCCCATTTTGCAGTGCAGGAACGTGCCAGTGAACTCAGTAGAAGGCTCGATCGCCTGGTCACCTTTGGGCAAGTCTACCAAGAAGGATGTTGTCCTACACCCAAACTGGACCAATGCAGCTTCAAGCAAGGGCAAACCAGCTGCAGATGCCGCAATCATCATCATGAATGAACCCATCGGCAGGCAAGTCGGCTGGCTGGATTACAGGCTGCCATATGATGTTCAGTCTCAGCTAGAAGAACATACTGCAGCAGCCATCACTGCTCCTGGACCTGTTATTATGGACCAGCTTGTTGCAAATTCTGGTCTTAGCTTGCATGTGGCTGGCTACCCAGATAACAAGCCCAATGGCAGCATGTGGGAGCAATGTTGTCACCCGATCAGATGGGACCTCCAAGGGAATTTGCTGTGGCATGATTGCTCCGTAAGAGGTGGCAACTCAGGCAGTCCTGTATGGGTTGAGTGGCCAATCATTACCGTACCAGAAAGTGCAGCAGCACATAGCCAGGTTAATGTTGACCAGCAACAGCAGCAGCAGCAGCAGGCTAGAAAGAGCTTGCGGGAGAGGAAGTTGCTGGTCCAGCAGCCACAGCAGCAGGGGCACGATTCAGCACCCTATCAACGGCAGCAGACACCCAGAGTACAGGTTGTCGCTATTCATTCCTCTTCCCTGAAGTTTTCTGCAAGCAGTGATACAGGAGCTTATGCTGAAGATGTGTATGCCGCTGAAGTAGCAAACCAGGGTTCTCAGAATGGGGACGCCAGCTCCCGGGTACAGTGTGTAGCCGGGGCCGGAGGCAGGGAGGCTGATGGCGATAATGTGTTGCTGCCAGTAGCAGTGCCATTCACTGACGAGACCTACAAGTGGATTGAAAGGACACTCCAAGAGCACGCCTGCTCTTGACAGCAGCAGCGGTGGATCAGCCTGATCGTGTGCACCAGCAGTCTGAAGTTGGTTGGCGCCCGCTCAGTCAGTGTACATAGGCTATCTTCCAATAATCCTCAGGCCAGGACTGCAACGTGTTTGGAGTATGTGCAGCATCTGGTGTAACACGTCAGGTGCATTGTCAGTGACAATTTGTCACCGAACCGGGATGGAGTGGCACGACGGTCGCCAGCAGTATCAATGAGTCAGACGATGCATTGCTCGTAAGTCAGGCTTGGATATATTGCTGGGCTCAGCATTTTGCGCTATGACCCTTATCGCTGTGCCCTGTGTGGTCAGAGTTCGCTCCACATCCAGCTCCACCACGAGAACGGGGGCTCACTCAAAGCCTAGATCTAGAGTGCAAGCGCCGCCGCAGATCTCATGGTCAGCACTTCCGCCCTGCAGGTGGTTTCAGAAACAGGCTCTATGTGCGTGGAGTAACCAGAGCTGAAAATTTGTGCAAGGACAGATGCGCCATCATGTCACCAGCTATGGCAAATCTCCGTGATCTGATAGGTCAGATACTGGTGGTAATTACTTTTTGAACGGGTTGCTATGCACACCACGGCAGTGGTGCATAAAGTATGCGTGTGTATACTTTGAAGATGTGTCTGCGACATATGCAGCCAGATTCCGTCATTGGAGATGACCCGATACTGACGTATGTGAGCAACTGTTACAGACTCCTAGCCGCAATTGCAAAGTCCGTGCATCATCATTCATACATTTGTGTAGTTATACAAGTACAAGTGAAGTACTTCGGTCACTGCCAGCACAACAGTGTTGTACTTCTGTCACCACGTGGTCACTGGACTTTGTTGACGCCTGCTGCATGTGTTATGTATGACAGATGACTGACATCCTCAAACCTGTTTTCATGTCCCGATGAAAGAGACCTCGTGCAAACATGAGGGTCTACCTGACTGTAGCTGGGTTTATATTTGTTGATGGGGGTGTGCCTTCCTCTGTACAGCACATAGCTGTGATAATCTGAGATGTGTGGCCATTGTTGATCCTCCAGGGATGCTGTGCCAAAGTGTGTGTGTGGCCCATCACCTAGCAGGTGGTTACTGTTCCTGCTTATAGCGTCTGGACCAAGAAGTTGCTTGGCCTTAGGTGCCCTGTGTCACAAGCAGAGGCAAGCAGCAAACAGTGCGCATTCTGTCAAGTGCCTTGCAGCACTCACATGGTGCCTGCTCTAAGCACGTGCTAACAGATACTGTCTCTGGCGACTGACACAATCACAATCAAGTTATAACAACTTTGCTGGCGCATCACAAGCAATGTCTACCGTCATGTCCCATGCCCACCTAGTACTGTTGTGGACCAGGTCCCAGTGGTCAACTCCCCTACTCATCATTGTGGGAGAACAGCTGCTGGGTCTCACAGGGGTGACGTCAGGGTAGTACACGGGGCCTGGGGAGTCAGCACCCTGGTTCTCATGAGCAGCATGTTGCTTCGACACCACTGGACACCTCCTGCAAACCATAATGTGCAGCAGTGCAAGCAGATATGCAGCGGAATTCAAACAAGGGTCTTGCCTGCCAGAAACAATGATGAAACAGACTGTCGTTGCACAGAGGGAGCACAGGGATGGTCACTGAAGAGCTGCCAAGTTGGAAGTAGCCAGGCACAGGAGCTTGGCATTGTAGCCTACCTTCCTGATACAAGCTTGCGTGCCTTGGGCAGGGTATAAGCAGGACAGCTCTGTGTCAACAACAGCCCCTTGCCATCTTTCCCCACATTGCTGTCATAGCTACCAGGACCAGGAGTGCTCCAACCTGCTGCTGAACACCCTGGACATTCCTTGTGGCAGCCACTACTGCTGGTACAAGCCCATCCAGAGGTACTACTGCTACCAACTGCTACATCATTGTAGTGCTGGTGCACCATGCCTTGCCGGCCAAGAGGAGATGCACTCCTGCATCTGTGTACTAGTAACTGCTCCCTGCTGCCCACATCTGCTCGTCCCCACGATCCCATCATGCTGTGAGTAGCACAAGTTGTGATGCTAAGCCTTACGTTACTGGTGCTGTTGGTTGCTGTATTGGCTCTGATGCGGCCACCACTTCTGCTGGTGACCACACCGGCGTTGTCTGGGTAGTATATCGGTCCAGGGCTGTGGAGAGTATTGGCGAATGCCTGGATGTAGGAGCCCTCATAGCGTGCTGCTGTGGAGAAGCTGCCCCTGCTGTTACCTATGACCATCAGCTTCCCCTTGTGGTCAGTCTGTATGTGACAGCAGGACAGGACGGCCTCATACACATACCAGTGACCACCTTGCAGTCGACACATACTATCATTATTCAAGAGATTTGGGACAAGCGTGCTGTACACAGAGTTCAGCTGCTGCTGCAGCTGTTGACCAGATGCAGTGCACAATGTCACTGACACGTCTCATAACCTGTAGGTCACTGATGGGGGAGCTTTGAACTGGAGCACCACTTGCCTTCTGGCACCATATCATCTTAAGAATGTTATATATCATCTTCCTGTCAACTGCAGAAGCTCACCTGAGGGCTGTATGACCCTGGACCCGGGCTAGGGCGCCAGGGCTTACGAGGTGCAGCTGACTCCCCTGATGACCTACAGCAGAAGCAAACGCAGCAGCAGCATGACCTTTGCTGTATGGGCACCCTGCAGGCTGCAGGTAGGAATGCTTGTCACCAAAGCACTGTCAGTGCCATGCTCTTTATAGGCATTCTGTGCACGGGCTTTGCACGACAGAAGGCTATGTAAGGCGGTCAGCATGGAGGGTGTGCTGGGTAGCATACATGGATAGTAGAATTGATGCGTGCAAGGGCAGCAAGTGCTTACTTCCTGTGTCCAACAGATCCTTGGCTTGCAACCATAGCTGTTGCACTTTCAGTCTTAGGCGGATATATACTGCTGCAAGTCACTCCCAGCTGCCATGGTCCAGCAGTCAAGCTTCTGAGTTGAGCTGAAAGGGGCCTTCCTCTGGTGAGCAGTTCTGCTGTGCTGGGTCTACTGCTGCTGTGTCTGCTCGTGGATGGTGGCACGCAGGCGCTGCTTGAGGCAAGTAGGATATGCTGATGCCTTGCTTGTTGCCATTCTCTGCTGCTTGTGTGGTGCTTTGCACTGCTTTCGGTGTTGATGACACTGGTGGTGCTGTCTGGGTGGGCTTTTGTTGCTGAAGTAAACGAGCGATGTTCAGCTGTTGGCTGGTGGCGGTCCTGTAGCTCGCGAAGCATGTCAACAGCCATCGAGGTAGCTTCATCAAGGATTGCCAGTGTACAGCCAGCCTCAGGCTGTCACGAAGGTCCATGGTCTATGACGTCACCACCTTGTTGACTAAAGCTGTGCAATGACTTGGCTTTCACAGTCTGGTTATTTCAGAGCTTTGTTTTGATTATGAGGGCTTGGGCTGATCAAGCAGTGCCATAGTACAGCTAGCCTTGGGAGCATACCTGGTGGAGCTGGTCATGCAGTTCCTTCTGCTGTATGTACTGTGGGCTGCTGCACTCAAAATCATCCTCATATACCTCTTCCTGATGTTCACACGTGTCTCCTGCAGTCAGCTTGCCTCCACAGGACCTCTCGTGCGAACTCCCTTGGTCTTCTACAGCGCTCAATACATTTGGAGTGGGCAATGCAACAGCAAGCGCTGCGATACTTGGCTCTTTTGCTATTTCGTCTTCCGCCATGACACTTATGTTGAATGTGTGTCCTGACTATAATAGGCGCAATGCCAAGCAGGAACTGCAGGTCCCGGCAGCGCCAAACAAAAAGCACAAGGTGGCAAAGTTGGTACAGCAGCACTGACGAGCCATATAATGTATATGGTATACTACGTGGTGGGTTGGATAGTGCAGGGCTCTAATATTTGCCAAGAAGCGCAAGGTGGCAAAGTCACTCAGTTCGTATGTGCTGGGCCCACAGCAGCCTCTCTCTGTCACACCCGGGGTCTATTGATCTGCAATACTACAGCATGGCCCAATGCAAATCTATGCGCATACTTTAAGGCTTAGTCACCAATAGCTCGCCAACTACTGTACCGTAATAAGACCACTCTGCAGGCCTGCCATAAGCTGAGGATATGTTTGCAGCATGAGCAGTGCGGTGCAACGGTTGGCTGCTGACACAGTGAAGGGGCTTCTTTCGGCCCCCCTTCCGGCATGCAGCTGTGCTAAAGGACTGGCAGTTGGCGTCACGTTGGGTTGGAGCAGTCTGCAGGAGGCATTGGTTAGTCTCTTCGCGGTTAGTGCAGTAGAGCCAGCGCAAACGCAAGCTTTAGGGGCTGCAGGGTTGGAAGATGTGGCAAAGCAAGTTGGTGGTGGCTTGGAAGGAATCAATAGCAGTATGCATGGGCCTAATGAGCCTCCAGAACTGGTAGACCAAGAGGGTATGATAGCAGCGCAGCAGTCAATATACATTCGCAACATCGTACTCAACCTATCAGCATCTAGTAGGCAAGATACCAAGTAGTAGCTTTCATATTGACATAATGTGATGTGTTGGTGTGTTGTGTTGTCTGCTGTACCCAAATATGCGTTGTGCACAACACAAGATTCCCATTGCTCTGTGGTGCCACAGGCAGGCCACACAATGAGTGCATGAGCCAGCTTCCCGGCCTTGCCCTCGCTACTGCCTCATTCAACCGCTGTTGTATCATACCAGCGCCCAGTGCTCTGGATGTGCTGTTTTTTTATGCTTTACTGCGTGTAGATTGCCTCTGGCCAGGTACCATGGTACTGTACATAGTATGCATCATGCATGGGATGTCTGGAGATGTGGTTTGATCAACATTTTGCATGGTGAATTTCAGCCTGTGCCTAAAGAAGATTTGACGCTGTGTAATGTCTGCACCAGTGTGATTGCACATGCATGTGGTTGCAAAGCAACCGTCAATGTGCATCAAGCACCTGCTGATGGTGATGCTGCAAGTTGTATGCGTGCACCAAGCATATCGATATCCCACGGCACAGATGAGCTCTTGGTTCCACAGCAATAATCATCCACTGCATCAGTAGTAGCCCATAGGCAGAGAAAACGCCTGTGACAGTGGTCCAGTGTTATGTGGCCCAGTGTAGGCAAGCAGAGGCCATAAAGTTTATGAAACGTCTGAGACCGCTGTCAACAGTGCGCACGTGCCCTTTGCTGTTGCATGCTTCTAGGTGACTCATTGACGGTCTGACGCACTCAAGCATGGTCTGTGTGACTCAGGGTTGCCCTGCAAACTCTTGCCCTCTATGCAGGATGCGTGACCAGAAATTTCACAGAAAATCTAGCCTGCGCAACAACCTCTATGCAATGACAACCGTTAGTAACGAGCATGGCTTAGCTGCTGCAAAGCGGCCACCACCTTCAATTGCACAGTAAGAAGTCTCAGAGCTCTCCTATCTTACAGCACTGTCACGGTGCTGTGCACGGTGCACAGGGTAAGCCATTGTTCTGATCAGTGTCTTACAACGGTTGTGAAAAGGAAGGGTAGTTTGGTTGTATGGTCATGAAGCCCCTCGCAACCACCTGGATTGTATTTGCATTTGCGGCAAGGGGTGTTACTGACGAGACCTGGCAGCACCGTTATCTGCCTGTAACAGCCCTGGGTGTAGCAGTGCCAGTACTGTTATGTGTGCAAGGTCTTACAGGGCAGGGCTTTATGCAGTAGTATAAGAATTTCCTGCTGGTGTGTAACGGGGTTGCTTACGCGAAAGACCATCTCTGTGTGCACGATGTTGTGCAATGGATGAACTGGACCAAGCATGCAACACAGCGGTCCCGAAACCAGAGCAGCGCAAGCCAGTCCCGCCATCACTGTTCGCGGATCAGGATCCTATGTCACCATAGCATAAGATGAAGTATACTGGATTACTCATTGAACCTGGGTGTTAGCTGTGCATAGGAATCGCTGGTTGAGCGGGATTCAAGCAGAGACACCGCCAATATGGACCAGTTTGTGGAAGGGAAGAACCCGTATGCTATTCTAGGCCTTGAAGGAGGCAAGCAGAGCACTCTTGACGAGATCAAGAAGGTGGGATTTGAATGGGGATCTGCTATCCAGGCTATCAACAGCACAGCTTGAGGACTTCCGAAATGGGACAGCAATGGTTTCTCCATGCAATCATGATTTGCTGCGCAGGCCTACAGACGTCTGGCATTGATAAAGCATCCGGATAAAGCCAAGACACCCAACGCAGGTGGGTTCAGCTGTTCATGCAACACCATACCATGTCCATAAGCAGTAGAAACAGCACCCTGTGAAGCGGGATTAGCTCACAGGTCACCGGGTGGCAGCAGGTTGATCCAGTGGCAACACAATCATATTTT
>LWCB01007926.1:0-27119 GCA_001630525.1 Coelastrella sp. M60 | reverse complement strand
ATAATGCATATGATTTTTGCTTAACCATTACTAAAAGAGGACAAAATCCAGAGCGGCTGCTTACGATTTCAGCAGACCTCAGGTGTCACACGATGATTTGGACAGAAAGCTTTCAAGTTTGATTCAGTAGAAAACACCAATGTGGGATCGCAACAAGTCAGTAGATCCTGCAAGATACCTAGAGGGTTGCTGGGGTTGCGCAAGGCTGGGTTGTCCTGCAGGAGCTGCTGAACCTGTAGGCCCTGCCTGCATTGGTACTACTGCTGCTGCTTGTTGTTGGGGTGCAGAAAGTGCTTGTAACTGCTGCATAGAAGGTGCGACCTGCCCGCCTGCTGCTGCCAACTGCTGGTATGCATTCTGTGCCTGCAACAACCCTGCTGATGTTGGTTGCTGCGCTGCTGCTGTTGGTCCCATTTGCATATGCGACCGTTTGAAGGTGCTTTGTGCTGCTGCTTGATGCAACTGATGAAGGTTGAAAGGCTCCTGCACTGATAAAACCTGAGCACGAGCTTCGGATCCCTACAATGCAGCACAGAGGCAACACATTCACATCAACCAACATGTCGGCTCTGGGTGGCACCCCAGTGCATATTATTTAGCTGTACTAGGCATCTTACATGTTGCATGGCTACCTCACTGACATGTAACCGACCCTTTGGGCTTGTGGAGCACTCACACCCTAATGCAACTACTGCAATACCGCAGCAGGCAAATCTCAGAACCCCGGGCATCAGGCAGCAAAGCAGGTGTTTGAGCAATTCTGCTCTGACCAGACACAGCTGTAATCAGTACCTTCCTGCAAACCAAACACTTACATCATAGTTCTTGCAGTCCACACACTTGCAGACTTCTGTGCAGAATATGCCTCCCTGGAAGCATTCGCAGTACTTCTTGAGGCATGCAGACTTCTTGCAGTTGCAGCCCTTGGTGTGTCGCACAGTGCCATCGGGGGCATTGCGGATGCTTTGTGGGTGAGTGTCACCCTCTGCAGTCTGCAACCACCGACATGAAGGCAGTAAGGGCTGATGGAGTCAGGAGATAACCCTGAAACAGTTGAGAGAGGAGGGGGGCACCAATATTGCGCTAGTGACCGCTAGTGAGTGGACACAGCAATGCAAGCAACTTCCTTGAGGTGTTGACGCAAGCAGATAGCTGGCAACTGAGGGTGCAGGAGCAGTGCTTGTGCTGTGATACGTGCCGGCAAACAGCTGCAGGTGAGCCTGGCTGTATTGGTACACTAAGCGCACTGGCTGTGTGCTCGCCTCATAACTGTATGTGCGCCAGACACACCTGAATCTTGGGCCTGAAGGCATTGGGGTTTCGTTCCAGGATGGCTTCTACCGCTGACTGACGCACACTCTCGCTTTCCTTGTTGTTGAAGCAGCTCACGCAGTTGCAATTGTCACAGTACCTGCCACTGGCAAAGCACTCACAATACCTGTAGACATACAAGGCCAGACTCTCTTGTTGAAATATTGGGAGGATAGCTACATCTGCACACGCACTGACATACCAGTAGGTGTCAGCCCTTGCTGTGTTGAAACAAGCATATGCAGACAGCTAGATCTCTACAAAGCCATTCACGAAGATGTGTGCTTGTCTGCTCATACACTGGTCCATTATGTATACTGGTGATATTCTGTTGCACACGTGTTGCTGATTGAAGGTGCAGTCTAGCTACTTACAGCTTCAGACACCGTGAGTTCTTGCAGTTGCAGTGCTTCCTGCCCTTCTGCTGACCACCAATTGCTTTTCTGCAGCAATCAAAAAGTACACGCTCACATTAGCCGCTATAATCGCAAATACGGTTTGTGGACGTTGATCAGGAAATGTCTGCAGATTCCGCCACACCGCTGCACAGGCAAAGCTACTAGCCTTTCGCACATGACAGCGGGCTGGGTAGCAACTGCTATGCAATCATTCTAGGGGTCCACGCACGCACTGTTGCCAACATACCTAACTGGCCCCTTGAGAAGCATACTCATGGACATGGGTGCTGCAGGGGGGCGGAATCCAGCCCCAGAAGCTGCTGCTGCTGCTGCTAGTGCCGCTGCATTCATTGCTGTTGGTCTTGCCCTGCAGGAGCAGACAGCACTTGGGGTGTGTATGTGGCTTGAGTATATGCCCTCTACATTGTTTTTGCACGTTGAGATGGTTGCTTGACTGGAGCAAATTCAAAATATTGGCGCAGGTGGGAAACAAGCGCTGTTGACCCTTCAAGCAGGTGCGACGATGTAAGGGCACACAGCACTCACCCTCCTTGCACCAAAGCCAACCTAGGGGCCATGTTTGCCTGCCCACTGCCGGGATATTGCCCTGCTTGGACATGGTAAAGCAGAGCTTGGTACCCTGCGAGGCACCATGGAGGCATTACCAACCACGGCCGCTGTGTCATGTACCCAAATAACATTTACGACACTATCACACACCAGCAGACCCTGGCAATAGTCCAGGTTGCCCGGAGCCCTGCATGCTTTTGGCTTCAGTTCCTGTAGGTGCTGTCCGGCATACACAGCTATAGTATCACTGTGTTGGGTTTTCAAGAAGGTAGATCAATAAGTGCCATCCGCATGAAGGATGGCCTGCGAAACGTATTAACTCGAACCACACTCAAGGGCTAGCAAAGAGCTTGGGAACGACAGATAACATCTTTGTGTCATAGCTTCAAATAGTAGAAAACCTCTTTGCACGATAGCGGCTCATGCGGGTGCATGCGGGAGCGGCGCTTGTCAAATCCGAAATTTCTGCGTACGGGTTCAGGTCCGCAAAACAGCTCCATCAACAGTTCAGTACTGATCCTGCACACCAGCAACATCTGCTTGCGTGATATCGATCACACTATCCATTCCGGGGCCTGAACAAGCAGTCGCGTACTTCACATGCACTCTGTCTGTGTGAATTCAACAGGCCTGCAGTCAGCCGGTCTCACGCCCAAAGCACTTGCATTCGCAGTGCAGACTGACAGAGTCGTGAAAGTGTTTCCCCATCTTTGTATTCAGAAACCACAGAACTCCTCAAAGCACTCCGAGGAGACGAACAACCTGAGGCAGCAGTTGGCAGAAAGCTTCCCTAATTCCTTGGTACGCCCTAGTGGACTTCAGCGCCGATTGTGCAACACACTGATCGTGTCAACATGAGAGGCAATGTCCTGGTCAAGTCGGTGTTATCAGGTGGCTCTGGTGCACGCTCTGATACGTGCAGTTACTGGAAGCCCAACAGCTACCCAAGTTGTACAGCAGTAGGCACTTCGTCAACCTTACAAATGGGCTGGAGCTTGCCCCTGTGCTGCAGGAGCTGCATCTTCCTTTCAGGTACAGAGCTGGATCATGATGCACTTGCCCACACTCCACAAATGCCTGATCATGCAGCACACTCCATCGGATCATTGTGCTCCTGCGGCCACCGGGGTATATTGTTCTACATGCCAGCATGCAGGACGTCTTCTTTCTCAGTGGCTGAAGGCATGCTTGCTTTTGTAGTTCTCACTAGTGCAAAGTTGCCTGGCCTACTTTACAGGGGTCATGCCATTGCATCAACTACAGTAGAGAGGCACCACCCTACGTCCATCTGACGTTCAAATGGTGTGTGTATGTATCTTTTGTAGTGTCATAAGGATCAGGAGTACAAACCTTGAGCAGCAGAGTTATGAGGCTTTGATGCTAGAGCTGGATGCCAACCTACTGTTTTCACTGGCACTGGGACACAGGTAATCACATCTCCAGCAAATCTCAGGTCCTAGCAGGTTCAGTATGATAAGTGCATCATGACATGTAAGCGGTAGCTGCATACTTGTCATCTTCCTGCAAGGGTATGGAGTGGCATAACATCAGCAGCAGTCAAAAGCATATAGCATGGCTACAAAATTGGTCATGTGAGAGGTTCACACATTAGTAGAGCATGTTCTCCCACAGAATGCTCATATACAAATATTTACATGCAGTTCTATAAGCAGCTGCAGTTGGGGTGATCATGTTGCTGATGAGGAGACTACTTTCTCTGCATTGTTTCTGTTATGGACTTTTTCGTGAGATATGCCTCAGCCCCTGGTCCTTCAATTGCTTCAAGCCTGATTATTTTGTTTATGTGCACACTCCTTGCTATGCAGTTGCATCATTTGGGATTGTGGATCTCGCAACAGACAGAACGGCGCCCCACGAGCCATTTGGTATGGGCTGGAATTCATACGATTTGCTCTAAATAGGTTCTGGCTGGATAGGAGGGATCATGCTCATCTGCGGGGTCATGATGTGTCAGCCTCCTTTGAGACTGCATGTCGAAACTTCCATCCAACAACCAAAAAGAGGCTGCGTTACTACAAGCGCTTCCTTTCAGATGCTGTGAAACAGCAAGGGGTTCAGTTGTATGGTGTGTTCCAGAAGACTGACAAGGATGAGGATGTCCAGTTCTTCGTCATGATGGCTGTACAGTACTGCGGTGCACAAATTGAGCAACGGGTGCGCAGCACAGCAGGCAGCAGTTGCATCGACCAGCAGATGCCAACTGACAAGGAAACTGATGCGTTTTGGCAGGGGTTTGATGTGCGAGCTCAGATTAATTCTGCTGATCACAGCAGGTTCAGGGAAGAGTCACAAGCATACAGAAGCCTGGTAGCAAGAGGTCTGGGAATGTTCGCCGCTGGGATCTCCCATTCTCAGTACCGTGATTTGCAGCAGCAGATGTACAACAACAGGAGCACAGAATCAGAGCCATATTGTCCTTGATCAGATATGCTTGTAACATAGGATGCTACATTATAGCAGTGTGCGTGTTGTCTGCTGCGCGGAGGTCCTGTAGCCAGCTTTACGGCAAGAATGCCGGAACAACTGACGTGCAAAGTGGTTTATGGTGGCTTGCAATGCACAGCACGAGCTGTGCTAGCAACTATGTGAATATGTTTGTTGCTGATACTTTTTTAGATAGGTTTTGCTGTCTTACGCTGCAGCAGACACGGGGCTTGCAGCAGCAATGCAACTCTCGCAGCGACTGGGCCAGCAGCGGCCCTGCATCGCTGGCAGAAGTCGCAAGAATGTGTATCTACTGAACTCTCTGAGCATACGTTCTGCTGGTACAAACAGCCAAAGACCCTCCGTTGCAGGACATGCTGTGGGCACGCGGTCAGTAGGACTGCGCAGTTGTTTCAGCAGGAATACGGCATGTGTAGTGCGCAGTGTGCTGGCAGAAACACCGGCACAGACCGTAGATGGCTGTCCAAGGGGTGCACACTGGCAAGTGCACAAATTCGGCGGCACGTGCATGGCATCGCCAGATCGACTGAAGGCCGCAGCTGAACTGGTAAGTACAGCCCGCACCGAGTCATCAGATCAGCGTAATACAGTCACATGAGTGCTTTCCCACCGAGCAGATGTCATACCATGGACTGCTTGTCCTGCATACAGGTAATCAATGATGCAGCAGAGCAGAAAGTGGTGGTGGTCAGCGCTATGGGCAGTTGTAAGGAGTCCCCCATCAAGGTGACGGATTTGATACTAAATATGATTGACAAAGCAGCCCGTCAGGATGCGGCCTTCTTGGTGGACTTGGCAGCTTTGCAGGAGAAGCATGTTGAAACAGCAAAAAAACTCTTGGGTCAGGGACCTGAGCTCACAGCCTTCGTATCTAGACTCATGGACGACATCGGCAACCTGAAGGCTATGCTCCAGGCAATTTGCATTGGTATGTATGCAGACATGAGATAATTGAATTGTGATGCTCTGTCTCCTCAATTGACATGGGCAGTATGCTTGCACCTGCAGACCTCTGCCTCCCAGAAAGGAACCTCATATGTCTGAGTGGTTGCTGTGTCATCCATAGTGGGTTGAATTGTATGCTCTACAAGGGAGTCCCAAGAGTGCCAAATGGCGTCTGTTCTGCACATGTTAAAGTACCACCTTTTCTGTACTGTGCTCACCTTGCAGCTGGTATGGCCACTGATGCCTTTGTGGACTTTGTTGTTGGCCATGGTGAGCTGTGGAGCGCTCAGCTGCTGGCCGCAACATGCAAGCAGCAGGGCGCTGATGTTGCTTTCATGGACACAAGAGACGTGTTGGTGGTGATCCCAACATCAGATGGTAGCAGCGTTGATCTTGATGAGGAGGCCAGTAATGAGAGGTTGGATCAGTGGTTCAGAGACCATGGCAACCACAAGCTGGTTATAGCTACTGGATTCATTGCCAAGAACAAAAAGTGAGTTGAGCTCATATGCAAGGATTCTCTTTGAATGACTTGACGCAGGGGTTGATTATGGTATCTGCTGTTGCAAGCTTTGCTGCATTCTGCAAGCAGAACTGTACTCTGCAAGGCACCATGTCCTATGTGTGCTCTGCGCCATGCAAAGCCATACATCAGACATCGACAGCATAGCTATTGCAAGGGTTCTGCAAATTGTACATGCGAGACTGTCTCCTTGTATCAGACCTCTTTCAAGTCCTGTTGACCACTGGGTTTTATGCTATGGCTACACCTCCTGTCTGCCTGCCTCTTTCTACCATTCTTAGGGGCCAGGCAACCACGTTGAAGCGGAATGGCAGCGACTTCTCTGCCACCATCTTAGGATCTCTTTTCCGCAGCGGCCACATCACAATCTGGACCGATGTTGATGGTGTGTATTCAGCAGATCCACGCAAGGTGCCTGAAGCAGTGTGCCTTCCGAGCCTGACTTACCACGAGGCGTGGGAGTTGAGCTACTTTGGTGCCAACGTGCTGCACCCTCGCACAACCTTGCCGGCAATGAAGTATCACATCCCCATCAGCATCAGGAATTTCTTCAACTTGAGCGCTCCTGGTGAGGCATGGTGCTATCAAGGCAGTTGGTCCCTCTCTCAGACGTTACTCAGGAAGTGCTTGATTCCAAAAAACAGTGCAGGAGTGCACTGCAACAGCGAGTGGCAGCAGTAGGGCTCATACTGTTGCCAATGATACAGGAAGCAATTGAGCAACTGAGAGACTTATGACGAGCAAGTGTGTCCTCAGCCCTGATTGCCAGCGTCTGAACAAGAGACAGGGCAAGAGCCTGTGCAGGGCTCTGTGGTTACTTTACCGGCATATTGTGCGGCATTCATTCATATTGCACAAGGTATAGCTGGTATACGGTAGACTGATTTAGATATCTCTTGAAACACATAGGTACCCAGGTTCTGGATATTGAGGCAGAAAAGGGCATCTCAGAGGGCAAGGTGACCATAAAGGGCTTTGCCACCATTGACAATGTATGCCTCATCAATATTGAAGGAACAGGCATGGTGGGCGTACCAGGTGTGTTACTGGGACCTCAGTTAATAAGCAGTTGTCTGTGATATGTAGCGCACATCAGCTGCCATCTTATGAACAGGTACTCGGGTAGCCACAAATGCTACATGCTCAAGCATAACCCCTGCTCTGAGGAAGCTGGCCGTCTGCAGGTCATGTGTTATGATACAGTATATCTTCATTGCTTTGACTTCTGCAGCACCTGTGAGCAGTTTGGCAAACATCAACATTCATGCTAATGTTGAAAATGTGATGCTAATCTTGAAATTGCGGGCTATCCCTGATTGTGACTGCTGACCTTTTGTGCATGCCTGACGCAATGGTCTGCCACCCTGCAGGTATTGCTAGTGCTGTGTTCAGCACTGTCCGTGATGCTGGTGTCAATGTGATCATGATCAGCCAGGCCAGCAGTGAACACAGCATCTGCTTTGCTGTGAAGGGCAGCGAGGGGGATCAGGCAGTAGCAGTCCTGAAGAAACGCTTTGCTGACAGCATTGCAGCAGGCCGGTGAGTAGCTGAAGCGCTGGTGCTGACAACAGAAGCAGATGCAAGAGGAAGAGTATTGTATCTCAGCCGCCCTCACTACCTCTCCAAGCCCAGCTGTTATCTCTGCTTTGATGCATGTTAAGCGGGCCTCAGCAGCTCATGACAGTGATAATGACCCTGAGAACACACTCTGAGACTATGTGTATCTGTGGGTCGTGGGTCAGCAGTCTGCTGTATGCTGTGTTGTTTCCTGCAGTGTTTCAGCTGTCGAGCGCATCGACAACTGCTGCGTGCTAGCTGCTGTTGGTCAAGGTATGGTACAGCGCAAGGGTGTGTCAGCCACCATGATGGGGGCCCTGGCCAAAGCTAATGTGAACATCAAGGCCATCGCTCAGGTACACTGCATACACTAGAAGCAGTGAGACGTATGAATGGCAACTGTCACAGGTTTCCAGTGAATTTAATCTTCAGCTGAGCACTGTCTCATGGGGGTCAATCCAGACCATCTGATCTCGTAGCCCAGAGCAACCAGCAGTTGAGCAAAGTCCTTATCAAAACTGATTTGACATCACGCTCCATATTGCAGTGGAGCATCATCACAGAACCCCATTGTGTCCTATGCATGCCTTCATATCCTTCGGCACCTGTATATCACCAATGTAATAAAGGAACTGTGATGGTGGAATGCAGCTCAGACGGCCTGGCATTTGACTATCCTCTGCGGCATCTTTGGAGGCTTTGCCCAGTATCTTGTGGTGTTCATTGATCATATTGTTGCTCTGACATGAGTTTGAACATGGACTTGTGCCGCTGCTTCATAATCGTTCTCTGCAGGGTTCTTCTGAGTACAACATCACTGTGCTGCTTGACCAGAAGGACAGCGAACGGGCACTGCGTGCTGTTCACAGCCGCTTCTATTTGAGTGACGTGCCAATTGGTGTCGGTGTCATTGGACCAGGACTCATTGGAGGCACCTTCATTGAGCAACTTAGAGAGCAGGTGATTTTGGTCTGTCGAGCAAGCGACTGTGCTAGTGTGGATCCGCCGGACTTTCTTGCATGCTGCCACCTGCTGCAGCTTGCACTGTATGTCACTGTATGTCTCTGCAGCATTCATAGTGCAAACACCATCAGATCTCACCCTGCTTGGAGCTCATCCTGCTCGACGGTCCTATGTGCTGTGGAGTGCTCTTCTACTTTTGCTGCATATTGTGTGCACCTACATGTCAGGCTGCTCCATACACTGTGAGGACCATCTGCACATGCGCATGTGTGGAATGGCGCTCAGATTGCTTGAATACAGCAAACACTGATTGTGGTCTACTGTACTGCAGCATTGTGACCCGCTTGTGTGCTGCTGCCTGTATGTTTGACAAACACCAACAGGCTGACCAGCTGCGCTCAGAGTTCAATATTGACATCCGAGTTCTTGGCATTGCTGACAGCAAGCACATGATGATCTCAGAGGGAGGCATAGACCTTGCAG
Source organism: Coelastrella sp. M60 (assembly GCA_001630525.1). Taxonomy (NCBI): domain Eukaryota; kingdom Viridiplantae; phylum Chlorophyta; class Chlorophyceae; order Sphaeropleales; family Scenedesmaceae; genus Coelastrella; species Coelastrella sp. M60. Next base: position 17,903 of record LWCB01007926.1, on the reverse strand, counting down.
CTTGGCGCGAGCAGTGGAGCAGCAACAAGCAGCCAAATGACCTTGCAGCATTCGGAAGTGCCTTGGCTGCTAGCTACATACCCAACCTGGCAATTGTTGACTGTACTGCAAGTGATGCCCCTCCACAGCATTACCTTGAATGGATGAAGAAGGGCATAAACATCATCACACCAAACAAAAAACTGGGCAGTGGACCCCTAGACAGGTATCAAGCAGTACGCAACTTGCAAAGGGAAAGCTACATCCATTTCTTCTATGAGGTGAGTGCAGAACGCAGCGGGGTCGCATCGGCGGCAGCTTCATTGCATAATTTTCCAGTAAGCAATTCATCTCTAGGCTAGCTGTCTTCTTGCATATGCCGTCCAACCTGGGCAGTTCACTCTGTGGCACCCCTGCTAGCAGGTACAGAGCAGGGCTTGTCTGCATGCTTGTGTGAAATATCTTGCCCCCTTGTTGCGGCTTATTGTAGGGCACTGTTGGTGCTGGCCTGCCAATCATTGGTACTCTGAAGCACCTGTTGGAAACTGGTGATAAGGCCCAGCGGGTAGAGGGCATCTTCAGTGGCACTCTCAGCTACATATTCAAGAACTTTGGGGACGGCAGGCCCTTCAGTGAAATTGTTGCAGAGGCCAAAGCAAATGTGAGTCACGAGTGTGCATGAGAATTATAACACTAATTTCAGTGATGCAAGTGACTTCTTTACCAGCAGGTTTACGGTCCGTGTGTACTGCTTCCGGACTACTGTGTCCGTATATCCGCGTGCTAATGTAATGGTAGCTACACAAACCCCTAGTCTGGTTGCAGAAATTCTGCATAGCTTATTGGTGCAGATGTGTTGCCAGTGTCTGCTACTGACTCTGCTGCTGTCCATGCGCCAATGTGCATTCATTACACAGGGGTACACCGAACCAGATCCCCGTGATGATCTGAATGGTACTGATGTGGCTCGCAAGGTTGCCATCCTGGCTCGTGAATGTGGTCTGATGCTGGAGCTTGAGGACATCCCTGTGGAGAGCTTGGTAGGTGCCAAACATGACATATAGGATTGTAGACATCCATAGCAAACAGCACATTGTGGTCGTGGTGTCGCTGCAGGAAATGTGACCTCAATGCTGAATAGGGCCCCGAAGCTCACAGGGCGCTGTGTGGTGTTAGTAGGCACTGGACAGCAGCTGTCTTGTATTCCAACAGCTATTAGGCTGACAAACTCCATTGAGTAAACCATTGTGGATTGTTTGTATTGCACCTGCAGGTTCCTGAGCCTCTGCGTGCAGTTGCATCAGCAGATGAGTACATGAAGCGGTTACCAGACTTTGATGCAGACATGACCAAGAAGCTCGAGGAAGCAAAAGCATCTGGTGAAGTGCTCCGGTATGTTGGTGTTGTAGATGTGAAGGCAGGCACAGGCAGTGTAGAGCTACGTAGATATCCAGCCAGCCATCCATTCGCGCAGCTGCAAGGCAGTGACAATATCATCGCCTTCACAACAGCTCGCTATGGCAGCAAGCAGCCACTGATAGTGCGGGGGCCTGGTGCGGGCGCTGATGTGACAGCAGGAGGAGTATTCAGCGACTTATTGCGGCTAGCAGCATACTTGGGTGCACCCTCATGAGTATGGTATTGACAGCACATGCTGTTTGTCAAGTATTGTCAGTATGAGTCAGCATGGCCAATCACAGTCGCCAGGTTTCTTCAACAAGCAAGTTGTTCCTATGTTGCATCATGTCACACCATACGCTATTATTATCAGCAGCACTTCAGGTGAGGCATGCCTACATCGGACAACTTGTCTATCATATCAGTGACAGTCGAACTGACAGTGTAACGATCAGCATGACTCCAAGTCACCACTGGTCTTCAGATGATGTGCTTGCAGAGACTGGCTCCAGAACCTGTGGAAACGGTTAACTTGGCTGGCGCAGCAACATGCTGTGTTGTCTGTAGCATGTTGTGCATCAGGCTGAGACTGGTGCCATCAGGAGCAGCTTCATTGTCTTAAACATGCCCACTAGTAGTGCTATGTGGAAGAGCCAACCAGCTATGTGTGATCAGCCACTGGTGTTTGGGCGGCTAGCTGTTAGACAGAGTCTATATAAGACCCTCATACTGTGTTCAAAAGCACTTGGCAGACTGGCAGGCAATGTGATATGCACAATAAACTACATAAAACACTTTCAGAGTCATGAACGCGTTGCTAGGCAATCAACTGCAATGTTGCATACTCCTGGCACCGTTTGCAATGCCAGCTATATCAGCTGAAAAACAACCGAATAATTCCCCTATCCCGTTCCCAAGGGCTATTCAATAGCTAGCATCGCCGGCTTGCCATACGAAACATTGTAGAGTATTGCAACAGACGGTCAACTTACAGAACTGCACTCCTTGCATCCGACAACATTGATACTAGACATCCCTGTATTGTAACGAATTGTACCGCATAGTTGTGCTGTGCCAAAGAACAGGGCTTTAGCACAAACCAGTGCAGCTTGTTGACCACAAGGTGACAAATTTCAGTAGCCCTTGCTGTGCCATGCAAGCATCCAATCTTCTTGGACACCCTATCCATCAGCAAGTAACTGGTGTCAAAAAAGTAATATACACATGCATGTGCAGCACATGCAGTACACTGCAGCAGAACAAAAACTCAGAGCTAGTATGCAAGAAGAACACAACACAAACAGTACACTGCGACATCCTGCCCCTAATCTGAGGCCCGCATGCTATTGTTGACAGCGCACACGCTGTCTTCAAAACTGCTATGGTGTGCACAAATGGCACTAATACCACTCCCATCACACTGATGTGCATGAGGATTGAAGAGGGACAAGTGCCACCCTTCAGACTGGTTGATACCAATGCGGCACCACATCCACCATACACTGCACCTAACACAGCAGGCACTGCCAGAACAAGGATGCTCTGCAACCTGCATTCACAAAGGCATGTGAATGCAAGGGGTACAGATGATTGTACAACACACACAAGCAGAGACACAAGGCCACTGCAATGACACATTATAATCAAACAGCAACAGTTGTCACCAGGTGGTTATTGCTACTCAATAACACTGATTGATCACCACTCGAGCAGATAAAGGGCGTATACCAACAACCTCAACTGCCCAAGTTCACCCATCACATATCACATAAACAGCCACTGGCTGCATGACTGTGGTTGATAAGAGCTCTACTACAGCCCCCACAGAGCCGTGTTGTAGATACACGTGCATGCAAATATACAATACAGCGCCCTGTGTTTGTACACCATAATGACTACACAGGCCCGCCACATAGCAAGACCTGTATGAAAATCATGCTGAAGAGGTAACAAGGTACTGACACTCACTAACCCAAATCAAAACTCTCAATGCAGACAACTGACACAGAACCATGACGCCAGACAACACACCCCCATATGACCTGCACTGTGCACTGTTGATACAGAGAAGGGTATCAATCAGGCGTCACACATGTGAGCTGGTGAACAGAGTGGTGCCTGTGATACCCACAAGACAGCAAAACACACTTCTCGCTGATGCACAGCCAGTATAGCACAGACATTATGTATCGGCAGCAGATGCAGCCACCTTCATGTGTACATGTCTACGACATCCGGAACAAATAGCACCGGACACCTCATGCTGTCTTCACCTACGCACCTTGTCATCTTATGCAAGTGTCATAAGCTGCAAGCTAACCCAAAAAATACACAGTGTGACACTGTGTGAATGGCTCACACTCATTGACAGGCGTGGCATCGGACCCGGCATCTGAATTGTCACCTGGGTCAGCCAAAGGTGCGTCTGCAGCACCCAATACTAAGCGTGCTGCTGCACCGCCCTTGGTCCGAAGAAACGATTCACCTTCACTGTCGAGCTCACGTAGAGCCTGCAGGTTGGTGCTGCTGGCAGAATAAGCTGACAACTTCCAGCTGCGGTCATGTGACCAGGGATTCGCTGCACCGCCGCAGCAGCCCGACCTCACAGGTGGAGATACACCCAGATAAGACACATTACTTGGACCATCCGATGGTTTCTGCGGGTTTGAACAGCCAGGAACAACACAGGGTACATTGGACTGCAGTTGCTGTCTGTAACCCCAAATGAAACTGCGTTTGGAAGAAGGAACCCTAAGAACACAGTGGTGTAATCTGCTGTATACTTCTGTACGGCACAGGCTAGATGCCTGAAGGGCGGCTTGCACTGTGCATGAGGGCGCTGACTCAGGTGCTGTGTAGAACATACTGCGCTAGGCAGCTGGTTGTTGAGTTTGCCGGATGTGCGCGTGCTGTGCTGAAACCTCCAATAGTAAACAAGGTGACATCGCCTTTCTATCGCTCATGACCCGCAACTGAGAGCTGAGCTCGAACAGGAGTCAGACGCTGACACGAGGCAACGTGATAATGGTTACCTCTGGCGAAGGGGACTTACCATGATAATCTCAAGCAACTCCGCATCACTAGAACTCCCAAACACGTTTGCGTGGCAATGGAGACTGCAGTTGAAAGAAGGTGCATTAGGAGAGGAGGCCGCAAAGCAAAGGAAAGGGCAAAACGCAGCAACCTCACCTGGCGGTCAAGCTAGAAACTGCTGTTTGCCCTAACTGTTGCTGGTTGCGTGTATTTCTTGGCACAACCCGCTGTGGCTTCGGATAGGCAAGAACGCCCTGCATAGTGGACTCTAGAGGTCAGCGGCCAGCCCCTCGTCTGCAAAGCTTGGGGAACATCTTACTACGCAAAAGCAGCTCTTACCTGCTCAAAACAGGGTAGAAGCATAACGGGCTCGTTGCTCCTAGATGCCATATTTGCCGCACACACAACAGACATGTACCTCATAAACAAGAAGCCATTTTGAAACTTCACGAAACTGATAATTACTTGTCGTGCTGGTCAGTCCAATTCCAGGGCTGGTCAGCGTTGCTGAGAGACCAGTGCAGTCGGGTTTTACCAAGAGTGCCGTCTCAGTTCTGTTTGGTGTACGGTCCCATCACTATTTTCCCTGGCATACCAGCAATGCAAAAAACTGGCAGCGCGCTGCGAACACGCTGATCAGGGTCAGGGGTAAGGGGGCTGTAGCCCTGCCTCACGGCCTTACAGCGGGACAGTGTGTCAATACTGTCATCTTGACACTTTGTGGGACAATGTTACTTGGAGCTGAGCCCCACCATGACGCATATAAGTCGTGCAGCTGAACCACCCGGAAGGCAGCAGCTCCTACTTTGATATGTCTTTAGCAGGCCGGTGTACGTGATGCCGACAGCTGAACGTACGGTGACGAGAACGTGTATTTGCTAGTTACCGCTTCCATGCAAGGGTAATATTACTGAGGCGCCTTGGCGGTACATTGTAAGATTACAGTAGGGCACTAGTGCAGCAGTACAGCAACAAAACATGTGCTGGGTATGACTATGCATCTCAGCTATGAAAGCTGCTTCAAAACAAGAAGGAACGTAGCAGTGGGCCTCCTGCTGGCTGAATTATGGCCTACGCCAGTCTCTGATCACCGCAACTATTGTAGTAGTTACCTTGGACAATGCCACTTCCTGCCTACAATTCTGCATCACTCTGATGGTGTACTGTGTTGAGCGCAGCGTGGGAAACACCAGTGAGCTTGTTGAGTACCTGCAGGCAGTTAGATTTGGGTGCAAGTGCACACAGTGGCCGCTGTCAGAACGTTGCTGTATGAAGATGCATGACCAACCATGTTGAGTTGCACCAGAGCATATGACGTCCTAAAGAGACATCCCCAAGTATACTTTAGCAGGTCGAAGCACCAAGCGGGCCTGAAACATCTGACAGTAGAAAGGCTGATACACGACAGACTGTGTAGATATATCTTGTTGCAACAGCACTTATGCTCTGTACTTACCCTGCTGGCACCGTATGTAAAGGTGAAGAAGTGTATGCTATCTGTTGGAAGAAATTGCATGCCCAGAGACAGACCCGGTTTGGATGTAAGGGAGGACATATTAGATCCCAATTCTCCGGCTTGCTGTTGCTGCGCTGCATGCACCTGCTTGTGCAGCGCTCTCCTAATGTCCAACCAGGTGTGTCGCACATCCAAGCGGCAACGCTCCAGCTCCGACAGCTTCTGCTCCACGCCACTGGCAGCAGCTGGGGTTGCTTCACACCCTGCTGGCAAGCTACGTAGATACTGGGCTGTCTCTCTTGTCAGCTCTTGTACAGCCTTCAATGTCTGCAGCAGTTACGACGTCACGGTGACCAAGCATGACCCCAATAATACTGTCTCACACACATGGTTGCTGCTTGACCTTTGATGAGTCAATCAGGGTCCTGTTGAAGCGGTTGCTGCAAGCTTCACAGTGCCAGACTTACGAATTGCAGGCAATGACGACCGGCTCCCAATGCTGTCAGACTACGCTTGCAACGTCGCTGCTAAATGGGTTCTCGTGCAGCCTTTCAGGAATAATTCCAGAACAACAACAGCTGCATGCTTGTTTATACTACAGTGTTATGGTGCCCCAAGCTCACCTGCAGCCAGCAGGGGTGCAGAGGTGCAGCCCATATGCTATAACAGTGTCCGCTCAACCTCAGCAGCCCATGACTTCCAGCAAGTCCTGTTGCTGATGCTTCTGGCTGTCGTGTGTATGGTGCCAACGCCAGCCGCTGACTTGCTAGTGCTTCCACACACTCTATCATTGCTCCCAGCACATCAAGGACGACCTGCGTCACCACAAGCAGGTGTGTTGCTGCTCTGGAATCTTCTGAGGATACACCTGCCACTCAGTAAAGCATACTGCACATGTCAGCAGTCAATGTAGGGCCCGCAGCAGGGGAGGCATACCTGTGGCGTGACAAGGACTCCCCTCTTCCAGCTTACGCTCTCTTTGGCCAGGGACATCTGGACTGCAACAATACGGCCCAGCACTTCCTGGCGCAGGTTCACATGCAGGTCTGCCTCCGCTGCTTCCAGAGCAGCTAACTTTGCCGTGGCATCTTGCACTGCAAGAGACTGTCTTGCAGCACCCGCTGTGTCAGAGTCGCCTGTCACCAGCTGGGACTCATTGTGCTTATTGAAACTGCTGGCTAGTCCCTGCAGCTGTGCACCAAGATCAACGTGATGATAAACCCCTGGAGCAGCAGGGTTAGGGCTCATGCTCTACAGGTCTTGGGCAGCAACATGGACTTCATCGCCTGCTAGGAATGCGCCAGAAGCTATAGCTGCTAACCGCATCCGCTCATGCTGACTTTTGTAGATTTTCTCAAACAGTGTCCCTGCCCTTTCCAGAGCATCTGCCATCTGTTCCAAGGCGTAGCTTGATGCATACCAAGGTAACAGCAGTTGGTTCAGTAAAGCGACATATATGCAAGCTCCAACAACCTGCACACACACAGGAACATGCAAGCATTGAGTGACACGAGAAAGGGGCATGGCAACAAGATAGTGTTTAAGTATCCAGCTGATGCATCTGACCCAACATAACCCTCACATGTCAGATTGATGCTTTGCTTAGCTTAGCTTAGCTAGGTTTCTGGTGAAAGCACATGAAAGCAGCGCCTGAATGTGTTTTCATTGGCGACAATAAACCAGCTGCAGCAATTCAGGGCGGGCAACCTACCGCTCCCATGCGGGTGAGGAAGACATCTACTGATCCCATGTGCACTCCAGTTGTACAGCACATAGCCTCATAAGCACACAGCGATACACTTAGAAGTGTTATTATTGCCAGTGCAACGCTCATGCGGGCTTGTGCCCTGGCTACCATGCTGAGAGGAATACAAGCCAAGCCCACACATGCCAACAGCAGCGCAGGACTGCTGAAAGCACCAGGAATGTGGTTGATGGCCAAGCCCATGCAGGCCCCAACGATGGTTGCCAAGACACGACCCACCACCTGCAGGAAAGAAAACCAATGAATTTAACTGCCTGAGACATTCTATCAAGCTACAAGCTGTGTGTTGCCGAGGGTCAGGTGTAGTCTTTGCATCAATATGCATGTCCTTGATACAAGACACTACCCCAGGCCAGGTGCAGTCGTATGTGTGCCGACAAAGGGGTGAATCACCTTGTTTGTAGTGGCCTCCACCCGTTCTTGCATGCTCAAGCAAACTGAGGTGTAGCCAAACAACGGTGCCAAACTGCGTATCTGGGCATCATAGGCCATCAACAGCAATGTAGCTAGCAGTACCGATCCAGCAGCCAGGTACAACTTGATACCAGCCTGGAATACTCGAGACCTTAGTAAAGACCTGAAGTCTGCACCAGAGCACGCCAGTTGCAGGAGAGTCAATAGCATGTCACATGTCTGCATGACCCCTGACACTCCAGAAGCATCGGGCCTTGCACAGCTCAGCAGGTACACTTGTTCTGCATCCGTCGTCGTGCCTCAGGGAGGCAGTATAAGAAATGCAGTGTCTATCTGTAGCATGCTTGCCTCACATAACTGCACTGGCCTGCAAGCTGTGTCGAACTTACTTTCTTTGGACGACACTGCTGTCTTCAGGTCAACACACACTGCTTGTCGCATTGCTTGAAGTCCTGGTTGCACCAGCAGCAACTTTAGCAGAGGCTGCATCCACTGCTGCTCACGTTTGACCATTTCCTGCCACTTGTCCCTTATGGAATTGTGGTATCTGCTCAGCCTGCTGCGGATGATATCGCCCATGCCTGCACCGGCTTCTGCTGTCTGCTGCAAACCTGTGCGTGTTTTCTGTTGCCTTCTGCTGCCATTGCTTCGTCTGCCGTGAGCACTTCTTAGAACACGTTGAGCGGATGCTTCCAGCCTTTCACAGGCATCAATCAACCCATTGCAGATGGGATACACGAAGGTCAAGGTCATGACCTGCGGCAGGTGATCGGTATGTTGGTCACCACATGCACACCTCAACGTGACTGAACCCACCAAACATGTCGAAGTGCTGTTGCACATGTCAATATGGTGTCTGCACCAAGCGCTGCAGTTTGTGGCAGTCAATTGTCTGCATGTATGAGCATGGCATGCATCGGCTAAGTCAGCTGCTGCTGCACAACACCACAAGCTCTGCATGCTGCAAGGTTGTGCCAACAGCAAGAGCTGCTTTCAAATTACGGTGCATTGCTGTGTGACATACATACCTCTCTCGACTTTGGCACCCTCACTGGCGCTTTCTTACTCGCTCTCAGCACAGCCCACCAGTAAGCGCCCACAGCAGCTTCCATCTCATGCTGCAGCAGCTGCCTGCCCGTCTCCCAGCCAGCCTTCTTCTCCCACAGATAGCTGCTCATGCCCGATTGCTGGCGCTCTAACTGGCTCAAAACAGCGCTAAGGGACGGTGCATACCCACCACTTTGTAGCTCAAACTCAGGCTGTTGCTGGGTGCCTCTGGGCTGGCTGGCATCAACGTCAGCAGCAAACGGTGAGGGCAAGCCTTTTACTGGAACCTTCTGCTGCTGTGGCTGGCTAGCAGGCTTACAAGCTTGTGCCTGCTGCTGCTTCCGGTAAGCTTTGGTTCTACCTGGCCCCCTGCCCCAGCCCAACCAGTTGGAGATGCTGCTTGCCACATGTCTGTTGCATTGGAGCTTATGCAGTTCCCTGGATACATCTGCAAGAAAGGCTGAAAGCTGCGCGAGTATGAGCGACATTGCATCAGCCATGTTTTTGTAGTGCTGCAGGTCATCTAGCTGTAGGCCCATGAGTTGACGTTCTTCACTGAGCGCCTCGAGAGTAGACACCCTGAGAACAGCAGTAGCAGCAGCTGTAGGACTTGGAGGTATCATCACATATAAGTATGAAGCATCTGTGAAGAGTGTCTCTGCTTCAGTCAAACAGAAACACACTTGGCACAACAAGAATCTACTGCTGCTGCCAGAGACTCAACCAAATGCACATATCACCAATTCTGATGAGCTTCCTTGTAGCAATATGTGGGCCTGGGATGCAGTGCAGCTTGAGCAGCAGCTGCAGCGGCAATCAGGGGTATGTGACGCAATGATTCTGGCATATTGCAGCATCATACCTCACAAGCACCAACTCTGCATCCTCAAGCAGCGTCGCCCAAGCAACAGCATCAAACTCGCCAAACCCCCAAGGCCTCAACCAATTGGGCTCAAACCTGGCAGATGCCAGAGCTGTCTTAGCGGCAGCAATCATGGGGGCCAACTGTGCTGCTGATGTCAGCGGAGCCTGAAGTCTGCAGGTATCACTGTCATGGCTTCTCTGAAAGCTGTGTGGTCTTCCGGTATGACTCTTCGTGTATGCGTCCATATCAGCATCAGCAAAGTGCACAGACCTGCTGCTTCGCAGGTGTTCTTGTTTTGAGGCTTCCTTGCTTGCTGTTTCGTTGCCAGTGTTGATTGTGGGGACATGGTCCCTAGCTGGCTCTTGTACAGTGCAAGCTGCATCAAAGCCTACATGCTGTTGAACCACCAGATGCACATCATGGCTATTGAGTTCACGACTGTCAGCAGCAGCACCACCCAAAGGCGAAGCAGGATCTCTGGCTGTAGGTTCCATATGGGAAGATACAATGTCCGTAGAACTGTCATACGTCGGATCTGCTTGCTGTTGCAGCTGCTGGGGATGTTGCTCTCCTGTCGGCTGCTGAGAATGCGACTTGGTCCAGAAGCTGCCAGTGCCCAAGGTGCCAAGGAAGGACGACAAGCGACGACTTGACAGCCAACTGTTACCTCGCAACCAGCTGCTGCTAGATGTTGCTTGACTATGCTGTCTCAACCAATGCACGCTGTCCTCTTGCTGTAGCAGCAGACCTGCTGGTCCTGCACCTGATGCTGCTCTTGGTGATAAGTGATCAAGCACGGACCCAGCTGTAGAAACCACCGACACTGCAGACCTGGCAGGATGTATCCTGCTGTTGCTGGCCAACTTGTCCAATGATGCTGTTGAGCCATAAGGTTTGCTGCGTGAGAGTGTCCTCATCATTTCTAGAAATGCGTTGTCATCCATCTCTGGTGGAAACTCTAGACTGGCTGCATACGGGTACAGCATTAAAACACAGAAGAACTCATGCTAACCACAGGCATATGACAAAACTGGCAGACAATAACTGATCAGAGGAGAAGGCACGCTGTACACAGTCTGAAGCACTTTGGAAGTGAGGACGTTTGAGTATGTTGCATACACTACCAGACAGCATTCAGAAAGCTTACAATCGTACATGCAGACCGCTGCAGCTCTCTGGCAGTCCACAGTTGACCCAATTGCAGCAGGCCATTTGGATTGATTGATCTTCCAATTTACTGTTACCTGCATACTCCAAACTTTGTCTGGCTGCAGTCCCCTCCTCAGCAGCAGTGGAAGCCCAAACATCAAGGTCCTGAGACTCCATGCTCACAGCAGGCACCAGACTACATTGCCTACTGGCAGTGACCGCAGCAGCTGCTGCAGCCCAAGCTGCTACTGCATTGTCAGATGCAGAAGGGAGTGCAGCGTCTTGCAGCAGCTCCTCAGAAAGCATGGGTGCATGATCTGGCTCGTGCTCTTGTACACCCTGCTGCTGCTGCAGCTGCTTGTCTGCACTGTCGTGCATTGTCACTGTTGCATCACTCGTACTGCTGCTTGAGTCTCCTACACTGTGCTCAGATTGAGTGCTGTGGATACTGCTGGCAGCACCCACATTGCTGCTGTCTTGCTGCACATGGCTTTCCTGAACCTCTGAGTGTTCCAGCTCAACATCAAGGGAATCCCCCTTGCTGTCATGTCTTTGCAACCGTTCCGTGAGCACACTGTTTGAAGACTGCATATCAGCCATGCCTGCTGCTGCTGGAGCTGGTGTGCCAGCAGCTGATGGTTCAAGCTCGTCGACAACCCAGTCCAATGTTTCAAGGCTGCGCTGTGGAGTTGCGCAAGCCTTATGCACCGCCACTGCTGCATCAACTACTGCCGCTGTTGCTGTTGAAGCCATCATTGGCGGCAGTTGCCTACCTGAGCGCTGTGTCTGCCATAAGGTACGACTGCTAGGAAGCTGCTGTTGCATGTGCCTTCCTGCTCGTGCTGCCATCTGCTGTCCTGCAACGGCACTATCTTGTTTCTTGGTAGGAGCTGACATGGCTGTTTTGCTGCTTTGTTGCTGTTTATTGCTGCCGTTGCTTTCTTCCTGCTGTCGCTGTTGCTGTGCCATGAGCAAAGAGGTGTGGTAGCTGACTACTGCACCAGCACCTCTCAATGCCTCAGCAGTCACAGCAGCTACCTAACATCAACAAAAGGAGACACCAGCAGTCAAATATGCATTACAGAATGCTTGCATACCGTAGAGCAGTAGATGACATGTTGTCATGTCGGCGGCTGAGTGCTGTCTGTGTCAAGGTGTGTAGCGGCAACTGTGTGGCAGCTGGTGAGTGCATATTGTGTTTGCAGGTGGCCAGCATTGTTGATTGAACATGCAAGTGCCAAAGCACCAGCACAACTGCAGTCGATAGAGAGGCAGCACTGACAGTTGACTGCGACGTGCGCTGCAGTGCATACCAGCATGGCCCCGAAAGCAGCCAGCTTCTCAATTCGCTGGACACAGGATTCCGCCAGCTTCTCCATCCTCTTGACACAGGATTGATCAACATACGCAGCAAAGATCCTCTCACCTCATCACTTGCCAGAGAGGGAGCCACCAGGAACCCCACCAGCAGTGAGCACAGCGTTGCCACCAACATTGCCAAACTGACAGATCCAACAGCATGAGTCCATAACCCTGCAATGCCCACACTCCCCACACTGATAAGCACCAGTATACCGTACATCACTGCTGCAAGGGCACCCATCATCTTTGCAGGGCCAGATGGTGCAGCAGCACGAGCCACAACCAGCACCACCAGCCCCAGCAGAGCCAGTACAGATGCCGCTGCAATGTAGCCACTATTTAAAGGGCGTTGATGACTTTCTGCTAGCTTTGCCAGTGTCATCTGCAAAGGAACACCGACGACTGTTACTCATGATAGAGTACAATCAAGAGATACACGAGATGTAACCTTCTAGCACTTTCTGGCTTGAAACTGCTGCAGGATTGCGAGCGCCTGAGTGCCTTACCCTTAAGCCTTTACCATGCTAATGCAACAAGATGATTATGTGCTCGAGATGGGCACAAAGCTGCAGGAACGCTTTGCTATTATGACATATGGTGTGTACAGCACTCAGGATGGTGGTCAGCTTGTTGCTCACCAGCCCCCCTGCAAGGACCACAGCCAACCATGTGGGTCCAAGCAACAACCCTGTGACCTGCAGTCTGCTGCCGACGTGCTGGTCCTGAGCCAGTGATGCAATAATAATAACGACAAACACTGGACTTAGACATGCCAGCGGAAAGTGGACAGGTCTGCAGGCAAGACATGCATGTTGTCATGCATGGGAGATGACCTTCTCTGCATATGCTATTGAGAGTGTAAGCAGTGCACGCATCTAGCAACGATGCACTTCTACGATCTATATGCTCGGGTACTTCTCAAGGTTTGAGAGAGGCCAAAAGCTGTCTGAGCAATGTAATGCACTGGGTGATGCACTGTGCAGAGTAGATCCTCATTAGCTGCTGGCTGCTGCATGAAAGCTATGCAGTCACCATGACCCTCTTTAATCACCTGATGAATGTGAAGACTGCGCTCGACAAAACACCACACAGCAATTGCACAGTCAGCTGCCAGCGCCTGGTCAATAACCAGTCCAGCAGTCGCATGACGACGTGATGTGTGTCCTGGTTATGTCAACCACTGTACTTGTGCTTGGTGAAGGTCATCACAGCGACTGTGACCTCTGCATCTGAGCCACCGTCTGCCAATAATGTTTACGATAACAGTCACGCTGTGCTAGTGCGGCAAGGCTGCTGATCACGCTGAGAAGCGTAACGGTGTGTGCTAAAGCAAAACTAATCGCGCGCAGAAGGCTGAAGTGCTTTCTCAACACGTTTTCTGCCGCAAAGTGTACCAGAAAGTACGCTCACGGTGGAGCCTGGCTACGCACCGTGCCTATTGAGTGCGAGCGCAAGGTTTGCGGGGAAGATAGGTCACAGTATGGTCACACTTTACAGGTCAGGGGTCTTGCACACACAATGTCATCATGAATGCATAAATAGACCACTTCACTGCTACCAGATTTATCTGTCTGCACCTACACAGGGGCAACGTTTGCTGATGGTGTACCTGCTCCCTTTCCCGTTCCCACAGGGACTGCAGATGAAGAGTTGCTGCCCTTTAATCGGGGCTTTGAAGGGCAGATGAAGGCAAGACGAAGGGCAGATGAAGGGCACTGCAAGATGATCACGCTGCCACGAAATTGTTAAGGTCTGTATAAGAAACATAGCAAGCACGCAAGAAGCATAACATGAAACATGCACAACAGGTTGATGCATCATGCAACTAGGGCCGCTACTGTAGATACAATAGTCCACAGTATGAAATTGCAGCGCAGCATGACATGCTGCATCCTCTCGCTATCAAACCACCTGTTGCACTAAAGGAATGTTTTCAGCCAACACCCAAGCACAGAGGCTGGGGACACACACTCAGTGATTTTTATACTGAACTGCTGACAACTCAGTGGCACCTGCGGCACACTCAAACGCATCAGATGCAAGTCGCACGTCACACAAGCAACCAGTTCTGCTTTGTAGCCCTTGGGTGTCCATCTCAGCTTTCCACTGACGCATGCAGGGCGACACGCCAAGAATGATACATGTGCATGCTGCCTTGTCTTTGCTGCACTGCAGCCCATTAAAACAAAACAATCACACAACAGAATCAGACAACGCTATGCAGGCAGGCGATGAAAAAGAGATGCACCACAGATGTCTCCCCCAGTGCGATCCAGACAAGTTGCAAAACATGTATAATTATATACACACCCACCTACAGATATGTATGTAAAGACATCTGCTGGGAGTGTGTACCCTGCTGGTAGCTGCTAGCACTGAAGTGCATTGCCCTGCTCCCAGCCGCCAAGATGCTACTCATGGCGGTAGCATTCACAACAAGTGCTTGTCCCATATACAACAGTAGACAAATGTCTGAAAACAATGAACATGATCATGCACACATCATAAGATTGTGCATGATGATGCACAGGCGTGCCCACAGACACCATGCACGTGCATGGTGGAGCACTGTACACAATGTAGCTGCAAAAATGCATTGCTGCTTGCAAATGCAATTTCATGCCGCAAGGCTGGATGCTGCACGGTTGCGTGACGTTCCAGCTGCTGATGGTACATTGCACACTGCACCTTCACCATAGAGTGCAATAGCTTCTTCACCAGTATATCTTCTGCGTCAGCCCTAGACATTTTTGCCATTGCTGCTGTGCCCATTGCTGTGCCCATTCTTCCCTTCTGCTCCATTTCCGTTGGTGCCATTGCTTGGCAGCACACCAACATCATTGACATCCCGTCCTGTCACACTGATTATACTCAAGTCCTCACTTGACTGCAGTAGTGTGTTGCACATGACCAAGCCAGCTTCTCTGAGGCCTGGCTCCACTACCTTGACCATGTTGATAGGGATGTATGATTGAGGCCCATCCCAAGGCTGGTAGATCACCTCTTGACTTACAGACCTTCCAGAGCGAGTATGTGAGGGCTCCTCAATCTCGTATGCCAAAGGCAGACGCATGATGTCAAAGGTGTCCAGGATGCCGGCACTGGTCCAAGTCCCGGCTGCTCGGGTGCCATATGTAAGGGAACGCCCTGCAGAAGTCCGTTGCACAGTAGGGAGATGAACACAAGCAGGCCAATGGTAGGTAATGACAAGGACATTGCAGACACTCACGCTGCATCCTGCTCAAATACAGCGCTGCATCCTGTTCATAATGACAAGGAAATAGCAGACACTAATCAAAGCACTATATGGGTTATCAACACAATCTGCGGCAACATTCTATGCAAGTTGAACTACAGATGTATCTAGGGACCCAAGTGTGTTGCTTTACATTCGCCTGGGGCAGGAGTGGTTACCAGGATCACACACGCTGCTTGCCCTTAGTGCACTCACTCCTACAACCCATCCTGTTCACACCTGTGAGATGCATCAATCCACCAATAGCTGCACTGATGGTCGCCGACAGCATCCAAAAGCCGAGGCAGACTGCTACAATCATCAGCATGCTGTCGTTGGGATGCGTGACTGATGCTGTTACTGATGCAGGGGAAGATACTGGCACAACATTTTCCACTTTAGGTTGCATGCTGAGACTGCAGGTAAGCGAACAGTCATCAGAACAGCAAGCAGCTGGCCAGGGTAAAGTTGATGCTGCAGGGCTGTTACAGTATGTAAAGATCATGATCATCAGTGACCACAAGAGGCCCACGAGAACAGAAGCAGGTTTTGCTGTGACCAATAGCAATACCGTTAATGCATTGCCAAGGTGCTTGCGTCAAGGAGAGTCAGTGCACCCTGCAGGTTGTCAGTCACTGAGTGTGAAAGCATGCCCCATAACAGGATGATACAGGATACTCACGTGGGCAATGGTTTGGCTGCAACCGGCTGTACATTGCAGAGTACCTGTTTGCAGCAAAGATTTAAAGAGAGATCGTTCGAGCGAGGGGTGGACTGAGCCCGCTAGGCATGTTGGAGGTTGTACACTGGGTGGGTGTGGACTGCCGAAGAGATGTCTCACCCATGCGATCCCTAGCGCCCCTACTGCTGCTACATTGGCACACTGTATAAAACATTTGGTCTTCCCTTGTGATCTGGCCCTCGAACTCAGCACCGACAAAAGACGTTGGTCGCTTGTTTCGGCATCGCAGTTGTCTAAGGGGTGACGAAACGGCTGCTGCCCTGCTTTAGACACGGATAAACCAGATCTTGGGCGGCCAGAGCTGACAGAGAACCGCTGAATGCTGCAAATAGGCTGCAAGCAATGCGCTGGGGCCGATATCATTTCAAACAAGTGCGCGCGTGCGATCATATCTCATCCTGTGTTTCACTGACTTCCAAGCAAGTAGCAGGACGCATTTCGGGGCCCTTGTGTACACAGCAAGCGCTGTCTGTGCAAGAAGGGCAATTTGCAGTGACTAAACCTGTTACATTGGCCCAGCTACTAGACTGACGGGCTTTGTAGCGTGAATGCAGCATCACCTCGAGCATTTGGCTTGGTTTTTATGGTTTGTCTCACAAGTGCATAGAGGCGTAAAACTGGCACCTGATCACTCTCTGCCGGGCGTGTTTGCGACCCCGATGATAGCACACTTTATCCTTAGACTTTCTTGTAATCATAGTTGTACTATGTCTTATCAGGCGGCATGCACTGGGAGTTGACACTGCAGGCTGCACAACTTCAGCAGCATCTGCAGGCAGACACAGGCTTTCAAAGACACTTGCGCAGGCTGTAGTTTACGCAAAGGCTAGTGCACTGAATTACAGTACAGCAGATCATGGCTCTGCAGGTACCCAGAGATGGGTTAGAGCAGAAGCTGCAGAGGCTAAGCCAGAGCCAGCAGTCTATAGAGTCGGTGTCCTCCTTTTGCATATTCTACCACAAAGACGCCAGAGGAGTGGTCAGCGTTTGGGATCAGCAATTTTACAAAGCCCCCACGGATCGCAAAATCGCCCTGCTGTACTTAGCCAATCACATACTGCAAGAAGGCAGGAAGAAAAGCACTGATTTCCAGGAGGAATTCTTCAAGGTCCTGCCCAACTGCATAAGATTTCTGGCAAAGAACGGGGATGATAAGGTCAAGCGAGTTATAACACGCTTAGTGACTGTCTGGGAGGAGCGACATGTCTTTGGTACTCGTCACATCAAGTCCTTCAAGGAGGTTCTAGGAGTGTCGGTCTCGGACTCCAAACAAGCAGCTGCATCTGCTGCCAACATGATCAGTAGTGCGTCAGCTGCCAAGCTAGGGCCTGTTGCAGATGCGCTTTCAACAGTGGCCAGCAGAGCAGCAGAGTCACTAGCCAAGGGTCAGGATTTCACCGGCAGCTGGTCACAGGTGAAAAACTTGCCGGGTTGAGGCATATATGCACACATGTCCTA